>PVHX01016836.1:0-41950 GCA_004024805.1 Geosciurus inauris
TTTTTTTTTTAATTTGGAACTTTAAAGTATTGACTCATTGACTCCTGAGCAACATGTATTCTGCTAAGAAATAAGTCAATATTCTTATAATTATTTCCCTGTCATGTTGTACCTTTCTTCCTTCTTAACTTCCTTCCCTCTCTGGCTGCCTTTAAGATTTTTCTCTTCATCTTTGGTTTCCAGTGGGTTAATTATTATGTACCTAGATGTCTGCTTGAATTAGATTTATAGATGAATTTTTCCATTGTGTAAGACATTTGGGACCATTATTTCTCCAATAATTTTTTCCCTGTCCCATCCCCTTTCCTCTTTCTTTCTAGAATTCAATTTCCATCTACAACTAAAAAAATATTAAAACAAAAAAGAAATGAGAGTCTGATTGGATTAAGATGATCTGCCAGTAAATTATCTGACTATCACATCTATACCTAATATCCCTTAAAGGATGACATGTAATAAAACTCTCTACAATATATCACTCATCATACCTAACATAAAAATATTATATGTTTTAAAATAAGTATTAAGACTAACTGATACTTTCCCTTGGATCACTAAGTCTCTGTTCTCTCCCTATGCATTTCTTTTTCTCTGTGTTCCTCTGTTCGAGTAATTTATACTGAGTTTTCTTGAATTCATTGACTATTCCACTGTTCAATATAATGTTGAGTTTGCTCAGTGAAGTTATATTTTTTATTCAGCTATTGTAGTTTGCAGTGCTAGAATTTTTATTTGGTTCTTTTTCATAATAGATGCTATAAAATCCTTGTCTGTTAATTATCTTGGTCACTTCAAGGTGCTGGTTTTTGGTTGACTAATTTTTCTTCTATTTATGAGTCTTAATGCTCCTTCACATGTTTTTTTAACACATAAATTTTCTTAACACTTATTTTAAAACATGTAATATTTTTATGTTAGGTACAATGAGTAATATATTGTAGAAAGTTTTATTACATGTCTTTCTTTAAGGGATATTAGGTATAGATGTGGCAGTCAGATAATTTACTGGCAGATCATCTTAATCCAATCAGATTCTCATTTCTTTTTTGTTTTAATATTTTTTTAGTTGTAGATGGACACAATACCTTTATTTATTTATTCATTCATTCATTTATTCATTTATTTTTATGTGGTGCTGAGAATCAAACCCAGTTCCTCACACGTGCTAGGCAAGCACTCTCCCCCTGAGCCACAACCTTAGTCCCCAGACTCTTTTTTTTTTTTTAACTGAGCTTCTGCCTCTTAGAGGAAGTAGAGGTAGAGAGTGTCTCATGTCACCATTATAAGTAAATGAGTTTATTTAGTGCTAGTATTTAGATTGTCTCCTTGACCTTTGCCAAGGAAACAATTTTTTTTGGTGAGGAGGGACCAGAGATTGAACTCAAGGGAACTCAATCACTGAGCCATATCCCCAGCCCTGTTTTGTATTTTATTTAGAAACAGAGTCTCACTGAGTTGCTTAGCACCTCACTTTCACTCAGGCTGGCTTTGGACTCAGGATCCTCCTGCCTCAGCCTCCCAAGCCCTGGAATTAGAGGTGTGTGCCACTGTGCCTGGCTCTTATTTCTTAAGTATGGTCTTTTAGAGATCTCAGCTGAATGGTTAGTTGCTCAGTGTTTCCACTTTGAGCTAGAACTTCCAGCATCACATGACTGATAGGAGTTTCATGCAGCTTTCTGACCTCAGTAGCCTCCTTCTGATAGGCCTTGCAGAATTATACCCTACACAAGCATAGTCAAACACTTGGCCAACAAGACTTTTTGGCCTCAACCCCCTCAATGGCCTATCTAGAACTTCAACCATATTGAACTTTAACCATAACATGACTGCATATTCCTGGAAGCCATCTTCACAGACCTAAACTATTCTGAGCAAGACTGGTCCTTCTCCACTTGAGCCTTGCCTTCCTGAACCACAATCAGGAAAGTACCACCTGTTAGAAAGCTGGGAAAAACACAAAGTTTGCCTTAAGTTTTCCTTCTAAGAATCACAACCTGTTCTGCCTTTTTCCAAGACCTAAAAAACTCTATCCTCATATAGTTTGTCTAGTTTTATGATTGTTCACAAAAGGAGATTAATACCAGTTATTCTATATGCCTGGAAATAGGAGTCCAGTCAATGGATAACTCAACATCTTATAACCTCATGCCAGAATTCACACTGTTTCTTCGTTTTATAAAATTATCAATTGTCTGTAAGGAAGCTACCTCCTCTAAGAAGCTGAGATTTAATGAACCCAAGAGATTACTGAGCTTCTACCTCTTAGAGGAAGTAGGAGGTAGAGAGTATCTCATGTCACCATTATAAGTAAGTGAGTTTTTTTAGTGTCAGCATTTATATTGTCTCCTTGACCTTTGCCAGTCAGTATAGGCATGGTGTGATTTTATAAAAGCAAAAACTAAATAAGTAAATCAGTTGGTACTCCTTAAAGACATCATATTTAGCAACATTCTCATAAATCTACTACATTATCATGCTAGAATAGAAATAAAAATCATCCCAATTTTTCCCATTTTAAATGAAAAGTTGGCACAAATTTAACAGAGAATTGTAAGGGATAATAACTAGAACACTGGGAATGTGCCTGGAGTGTTTTAATGAGAAGATCCACAAATTTAAAAAAGAGATTTTTTTCCATTCTCAAATATTATAATTGTTCAGTCAGGTAGGACAAAGAGAAAAGAAATGACCAAAAAATGGAAAAAAGTTTGGCATATATCCAAATGTCTCACACACACACACACACACACACACACACACATACACACACAAATACCTAGTATAGGTCTTTGATGAAAGAAGTGATAAAATAAACTTAACAGTCTTGTAAAAGACTAGGATTGATAAACCACCTAACAAATAACCATTTCTCCAATTTCCTTTATTTCCTTTCTGTACAGACACAGGTGTTTACATATAAAAGTATGCTTAAAGAGGTTTTTAAGCAAACATTCTTTGCTGCTTTGTGCCTCTAAAACTCCTTATTTAAGAGCTTTCACCTTTCTTTTTTGTCTAAGAGACTTGAAGGTTGTCTTGATAAACATTGTGTGAGGAAAGCACAACTTTTCCTTGCATTAAGCATTTTTGGTGAAATATTTTTAAACTTCATGTAGTCATTTCCAATGATCTAAAAGAACCCCAGAGACAATAAAAGATGAGCACATCTGTTATCCTCTCTGTTAATATAAGTGTCTGATTGTTCCATGTCCCTCAAGGCATATTCCCACATAAAACATGACAGGGAGAATGAGTAGTAATGACTGGAGTGCAGTGTCTGGGTGTGTGAACATCACACACAATGACCATTGGTCCACTTATGAGATGATGTGCTAACAATACCACAAATGAGCACTGACAACCACCCAGGACTATTAAACAACAGAGAGAGGCAGGAAGACACTGAAGGCTTAGGAGAGAAGGCATTTCCTAACCCTGCACCATACTCCCACTCCTAGGACCTCAGGGCATAGTTTATAGTGCGTTCCTCTTCCTCTCTCTGCAGGGTGAGAAACAATTTCAGGGCAACTCTTGACCCTCAGAGCAGCATGTGAATTTCTAGGTGTGCAGATTTTTGAGATGGAGTTGTTTAGGAGTTGGTTTTAAATATGTAGCAAGAAAATTTCTGTATACAGATAGTCCTCAGGTTGTACAGTATTGTGGGACCATAAAGACAAACTTGCATGCTGAAATCACACAAGTGATCTTAATATCCAATAAAAAAACCGTAATTGTTTTGTGACCTTTAAAATTTTTTGGCAAAACAATAAGTCATCTCTTACTCCTAATCATAAATATATTGAGAAATGAAGACAATAGAAAATTTAAGATTTATTTTTGTACTCTGTAGTTGAAAACATTGGAAATTGAAGCACTTAGTTTTAGAAAATCTTATCAAGAGTAATTTATGCAGTGTTTGCCTTTTTCTCATTGTGTAACAGGATATGGAGCAAATACCTCCTTTATGACTTACTGAATCGTTAACTTTTCCAAGTTTGTGTCTTCTTCCAACATTTTATTCTTGGTGATTTAAACGTCATGTAACATCTCTAAGAACTCCTTTAATGTGGAAAGGGTTTTGTTGTTTTGTTCTTTTTTGCTTTTGGTTTTCTCAGGAGCTCTTTGGCACTCTCACTTTCTATGGGAGGTTTTCATGTGTTGTCATGACACTTTCAACTTTCACTTCCAGAATCAGAACCATCCTCTTTTTTTCTTGTCTTCTTTGCTCCACCTTCATTTTTGTCAGCCAATTCCCTGCTTCAGTTATTGATTGTGGTAAAATGTCATGTGAGTTTATCACTGGGAGACAAGAGACAACAAGATCCTGCCCTTTGCTATCTGGTCATGAACTAAAGAATAGATGTGCAGTGACCAGTCACTGACAGACGGAGTGAAGTGGCTCACTGGCCACTGACCATGGTGTGCGTCTGTTTTTATGGAATGATGTGTGGACTGAGCTAGAAGGAAGTGTACTTTTACACAATTAATTGTGGTTAATATACCTTGGTAACTGAAATTTGAATCCTATTGCTGGGAAACTGGCATTATTTAACTACATCATGCTACTTGAAATTCCTGCATATTGGAACCATGCAAAGGGAAGACTGCCTGTATTTAGAAAACTGGTTATCCCATCGACTTGATTTGGCCTGAATTTAGACACTAGATTTTTTTTCTGCTTTATAGGATTTCATAGGACTTCTAAGCAAAGGGCTTGATGGGCTCTTTTGAATGTGAAGGACACAGACCTTGGGCAAAATTTGGGTGCATAGGAGATTGAACCGTTCCACTTTTTATTGAGCTTAATTTCTACTTCAAACCCCTATTTTACAAAGTAGCAAATTTGGTATTGGTTAATTCAGGATTTCTCTTGATACATACGTGCATGGAGCTTGTGTCTGAATGTGAGAAACTATACAATGCCAGGGTGTGTATGAAGTGGTAGGAGTAAGGAAGGTTACCCATCGTCCATCAGCTTCTCTCCAAGCACCATCATATGATGAGCTATCACCCCTCTGCTTGGATTTTGTTCACCATAGAAATCATGTCTTCCCCTCTTCATCTTAATTGCATAGCTCTTCAGACACCTTGATTCTTTGGGAGATCAAGAAGCTTTCTGTGGATCTCCATACCAGGTTGGAATGTTGAGTCTTCCTGCAGGAATCTTAGATTCAGGCACCCCATTCAAGAGGTCTTCTGCTCTCTCCCTACCATAGAGATAATCTCCCACTGAAAATAAGAAAAGCAGTATGTTGAGACTTTCCTGAGCTCTTAATGGAAAAGAGGCACAGGCTGCTTCTTGGCTCCATAAACCTATCTGAGAAGTCATGGGTTTCCCCATCCCCTGTGCTAAGTAAGATGAAATCTGAAAGGCTTTTCTCAGGAACCCAGCATCCCTCTAGCTTCAACCTGATCCCATTTCTTTGTACATTGTATCATCCTCACCAGCAAACATTATGAGAATCGATGTGGGGGAGGGGAGAACCAGTTCTGATAATTAAGTGTTCTTGGTATCCTTCCAAATCATCTTACCATAATTCTCGATCTTTTTGAAATTCAAAAGCCAAAAATTTTACATCTTTCCAGAACTACCAAGAAGGGTAACACTACAATGACATCTTTGTAAGTTCAAATAGGGAAAGGCACATAGGATTAAAAAAAAAAAAAAAAAGGAATCCTCTTGGCTGGAGATGTATCTTGGCTTGGCTGGGGATGTGTGTAGCTCAGTGACAGAGCACTTGACTCACATGCATAAGACCCTGGGTTCAATCCTTCATACTGGAAAAAGAAAAGAAAACAGAATGGGAAAAAGAAACACATAAGCTAACATGTCTCCTAAATCTTATCTGAAGAAAAAGAAACACAGGGTGGTTATGGTTATGAGTCTATGTGCTTCCTGAATTTAAATCCAGGTTCCACCTCTAATAGCTACACAGCCTTGAAAATACCACTTCATCTCTTGGAGCCTAAGTACTGTCATCCATAAGACTTAGACTTATTAGGGCTTTTATGGCAATTAAATGAATATTTCCATGAAAGGGGCATTTAGCATAGTGCCTGGCAAATAGCAACTGCTCAATAAATGTTAACTATTGTTACTAAGGAAACAACCACCAGTGGATGGTGGAAACTCAATTGTGTGTGTGTGGTACTGGGGATTGAACCCAGAGCCTCATGCATTCCAGGAAAGTGCTCTGCCACTGAGATATGTCCCCAGCCCTTTTTAAATTTTATATTGAGACAGAGTCTTGCTAAATTGCTCAAGTTAACCTCAAACTTCTAATCCTCCTGCCTCAGCCTCCTGAGTAGCTGGGATTATGGGCATGCACCACAGTATCTAGTTTGGAAACACAAGTTTTTGAGGTTACATGTCCCCAGATTACTTTAGAATTATGCCATTTATTCTCAGCTGGATTGTGACTGCCACAAGGTTTGAAAAAGACAATTATTCTAAAATTCCATTTTTAGCTAAAAAAAAAAAAAAAAAAACACACAAACCTTGCTTAGAATCTTCTTTACACAAAATGAAAATAAGAGGATTTGCTGCTTCTTAAAAAGGATTCTATGTGATTACACATTGCATGAATCCTGTGGTATTGGATAGGGGTATTGCTGTGTATGAATAAAAATATATAAAAAGCATTTTTTCCTTATCATTTTTTTCCTTATCAACAATGGGGTCAAACACTTAAAGGGCTAACAGCAGGAGCCAATTGTGCTTAATTCATGTGAACTAATGGGTTGAGAGTGAAGGGTCAAGAATCACAAGTCTGATTCTTTTCCCTTCTATACTTTGATGGTTAATATGCCCGTGGCACCTGGCAAGCCATCATACCTGTCATTGCTTTCCAACATTTCCATGATCCCACTACTTCCCACAGTGATGTGTGTGTGTGTGTGTGTGTGTGTGTACACATGCAGATGTGTATTCACAGGAAGGAGCAAGGAGGAAAAAATGGTTTCAAAATGACAACATAAAATATTATTTATAGAAGCATTAAAAAGTAGTGATAGTCTTTCTTAGTTTTCATTGTAAAGCAAATGTCTTAGATACAAAATGAAATAAAGTCAAATAAATAATCAGCAATTCTTGACAATTTTATTCACTGTTTGAACTGTTTCTGCCTCCCCCCAACATTTATATGATTAAATCTTAGCCTCAATATGATGGAATCAAAAGGTGGAGTCTTGGGGAATGTGATTAAGTCATGAGTGTGGGGCCCTCATGAATGGAATTAGTGCTTTTATAAGAAGATATAGAAAATATTGCTTTGTCACTCTGCTCTTGCCCATGTGAGTATGGAATAAGCAGATAGCTTCTATATTCTATATTGAATATCTCTCAAAGGCTCATGTGTTAAAAGCTTGGGCCCCACTATTAAAATATTTGAGAAAAGGCACTTAATGGGAGGTTTTTAGGCTATTGGGGGTGTGCCTTGAAGGAAATTCTGAGACCCCCAGTTACTTAGTCTCTGCTTCCTGGCTGATGATGTGACTACTTGCTCAGACATGTACTTCTGCCATTATCATCTGCCATTCTCAACAGAGGCCAAACCAATGGGCCACTCAATCTTGGATTTGTACCTCCAAACTATGAGATGAATAAATCTTTTCTTTTTTTAAGTTAATTATCTCTGGTACCTTTCTTGTAGAAATGTAAAGCTGACTAGTACAACAGTACAGCAAATGAGAAAAATGACCCTTACCAGCTACCTGATCTTCCAGCACCTTAACGTTGACTGTCTTAGCCTCTACAACTATGAAAAATAAATGTTTATTGTTTATGCCACCCAGTCTATGGTATTCTATAATAGCAGTCTGAACTGACTAGGACATCCACCAAGAAAAGTACCGTTTGTTAATGCTGCATATATTAGTGACACAATTAAAGAGGTGCTGAGTCAGGACAAACCCAATAACTAAAATCATGGACTCAGATTCATCCTCCAATGAAATGAACTTTAGAAAAAACACATTCTTGGTCTCTGCTTCTTCCTCTCAACTTTGACATCTGGTTTTCTTGCCAGATCAACCTCTCTCCATTCTCCTGATGTCCTCAGGGCATGAAGGCTTTGGTGAACAAAGTTAAGGACACTTAGACTCTCTCCTGCAGCAATTTCATCTTGAACAGGATGATACAAGGACAGAAGTTGGCTGGGCTCATTTGTTTCAGCAGAGATGCCATGACACTTCTGACTAAGCCCCTAGAGCTCCCCTATGCTTGATCTTTTCCAAACTGATTTCTAGACTTTCTATTGGGCCTGTTCATTCTCCCACATTTTTCCTATAAATTCCCCCATGACTAAAATCAGCTAGAGTCAATTCTGATGCAACAGAAGAATCCTCGTTCATAAGGTCCCTTCACCTTGACTTGAGCCTATAACTTATTTAAAACTGTCTCAGTTGATGGGATAGAGTCCTTTTGTGATACTTCATTGTGAGCTCCAAAACCTCAATCAAGAGTGGCACCACCATCAGATAAGCCACCACTTCATAGGCCATCCAAGTAAAGAAATTAGAGAGAAATAGGAAGAAAACCCATATAGTCATAAACAGTCAGCCCTCCCTATCTGTGAGTTCTGCATTTGTGGATTCAACCAACCAAGGAAGAAAAGTATTTGGAAAAATTTTGTCTATACTGAACATGTAGACTTTTTTCTTGTCATTATTCCTTAAACAGTACAATATAACAACTATTATACAGATTATAAGTAATCTAAACATAATTTAAAGTACATAGGATGATGTGCATAGGTATAGGTAAATACTATGTTATTTTGTATGAGGCAATTGAGCATCTGCAGATTTTGGTACCAATCCCCCAGAGATATTGAAAGACAATTGTACACATAAATATGAAAATATAGCATATCAACTTTTGTTTAACAAATTTAAGTCATGACATAATTTAAAATCAATCCTTAATGGTTGAGTTTGTCACTTTCTGTTCTCACCTGTAACCCCAGTAACTCAGGAGGCTAACGAAGGAGGACCGTAAGTGTGAGGACAGCCTTAGCATCTTAATGAGATCTGTCTCAAAATAAAAAGTAAGAGGGGCTGGTGATGTAGCCCATTGATAGGACATCTCTGGGGCTTCAATCCTCATCACTTAAAAAAAAAAAAAAAACAGTTCTTAATCTAGCCTCATGCTGTCTTAAGGAAATCACGGGATCCGTTCCACATTAAAACAAATAAACAAAAAAGAGCCACAAGGACAACACCCCTCATCTGGAGATTCACAGTTTGTGGTCAACCATAGCCAATAGCCTGAGACTAAGGTGCTGCCATCGCAGTTTTATTTCAGACTGTCTTATAGGAAGGAAAGGAGGCCCGAGGTGCCATGTGGTTTGACTTGCATCCTACACAGAAGTCCTTCTGTGCCTCTTTTCACACAGACACACTCCTTTTTTCACATGCTACTAGCAGCTCCCTTTCAACTGGCTCAAGAGCACTGTGAGACTCCCCTTCCTCAACCCATGCAAACAGCCCAGTTGTGCTGTGACATACCACAACAGCCTCTTTCAAACAGCAAGAGGATTCCGTTTTTAATCATTCATTCCAGGCCCCTTTGAAGCTGTGAAGTTTTACTACTATTTCCATAATAGTAAAGATTACTAATTAACTTTTCTAGAAACTTCTTTTAAACTATTTAAAGAGGCTATATCTTTTTTTCTGAATCTTAAATAAAATTGAACCAAACAAAAGTTGTTGGTTAAGAGTATTATACAGTGTTTTTCCCGTTTTCCAAGGTTACTACCATTGGTAACTAATTCAGAAATTTAATTATTCAGCTTGTCTTCTCTCTTCAACATCAAAGGCAGTATGAGCTAGTATTTAACTTATTTTTAAACAACAAACTCCAAACTGTGTTGGTCAGGAAGAAATGGGGAACCATGACAACCTACTTCATTCCCAACAGGAACATTATCCCTCTTAATGCACAGATTTCAGACCCTCATTAAGATTTGTAACCTGTTGTAAAGGATCATTCCTACAAAAGTGAAATCCAGTAAATTCTGAATAAAACACCTCCTCTGTGTTTGACACTGTTTGGAACACTCTGGTACACATAAACACAGTAGAACATAAGTTTTGCTTGTAAGCATTGTATGGATTCCACCAAATTTCAGGGCTTATATCTATTTTTCCCTGTACAGACCACATATTTCTCCCCCTGAACTTAGAAGCTCCTTGGATCTCTAGGTTTTGCAAGACTGCATTGTCTTCCCTTTGTAAAAGCCACAAAGACATAGAAATATAAGGACAAAATAATAGTAGTAATAATAGTGAATAATGACCTATGAGAGAAAGGAATCACAGTACACAAGAGCCAACTCGAACTCACTGATTGTCTGTAGTGTCCATGAATCATGGTGTCCCAAGGGTTGACTCTGAGTTCACGTGTACTTGTAAGGTCACATATTTATCACCCCTTTTCACTGATTTCTGTTACTCTCCACTTTTTGGATACAGAAAACCCCATCATTTCTGAGATAGGTGGATATCACAAGCAAGAAGGAAGTATACACTGCCTTGCTCCTTAAAATGTGGCCCAGAACCAGCAGTATCAGCACCACTTGAGACCAGTTAGAAATGCAGAATCCAGGCCCCACCCCACAGAGCAGAATCTGCATTCTAATAGGATCCACTGAGTGATCTCTCCACACATTAAAGCTTGAAATGCTCTGGTCTAAGGCATTTGATAATTCGAAAGAGCTTTCAAAACTACTTGGAGTTCCCGGTTGTAATTTCTAGAATATGAAAGAGAATTTATAATGCATGTACATGTCTTCCCTATAGTACAGCATGAAGCTCTTCTGATTTGTGACTGAAATAAGAAGACATCTTATGAGATCTGTCTCTTCTAATATGAATTGTCCAACAGTGAAATTTTTCATGCCATACATGTATCCACTGAAAGAAAAGAATTTATTTGCTTATAAACTTTAAAATAGTTACACTTATTTTAATAACACTTAACATGAACATGAATTATGCAATCACATTAAGGAAAGAACAAGGTAAAAAAACCCAGCTCCTATAAAATAACTTTGTCCCCCAACTGTGCCCAAAACAAAATCTTGAGCCAATTTTTTCTAAGATATCCCATTAAAGAGATTAAACTTTTTCAGGCAAACTTTCCTTGCCAAAGAATGGCTTCGTGACATGCTTGAATCCATATGGCTTATATCATTATAAAATAACTGGAAAATGGGAAGAAAGAACAAGCAGATTTAATCTAAATAACTTGAGGCAACAAAAAATTTAAAATGAGACTATTGAAATGGTTAAACTTGTATCCCATGTCCTCTAAAAATCTAATGAAATTAGGGCCTTCTGGGAAGGATGGAGATCATTTTATAGGAAATGAAGACTAAGGAAATGATCTCCATGGGAAGTTCAAGAGGAATGAGAACCTATAGCATTTAGGTTTAGGTTAAAAATCAGAAAAAATTTCCTGCCAATTAAGATCATTAAATGCATAAATTAGCATCATAGTCAAGTTAACAGTGTACAGCGTCAGTAGAGCTCACTTCCTTGAAGTCACAGAGTTGATGTATTCTTATTGGGGCCCTTGTCTTAACAACAATAATAATACCTGTCATTGCTATTGTTATAGTAAGGATGACAATTGATCAGCAACAAGGTATCAGACACCTTTGGGCTTTACATACATTGTAGGTATTATTATTATAAGTATTTTACAACTAGAAAGAATTATATCTCTGACAGCTTAAATGACTTGCCCAAGGCCACTAAGGCAGGCTTGGTGCCAGTGCTAACTTCCTTCCAGAGTTAGCACACTGGACTATCCTACTATGCTATACTACCTCCTGACACCCAGACATCAAGTCAAGCCAGTCTGGGACCCCCAAAGCTGATGTAGCTATACCAAATAGACTTAAAAAGAGATTGTAGTAAAGAGTATTATGATAACAACATCCAATTAACCAGGTGGCTGACACATCAAATTTGCTCCTTATATGATCAGTCGCCAGGCATAGTATTCCAACCTGACAGCTATGTTAGGGTGCTTCGGAGCTTCCACATGCCATACCTCTGGCCCCCACCTTGTCAACACCCAGAAACAAGCAGCTCCAGAGACCGCTGACCCTCACTTTTCAATGCACTAACCAACTATGAGCTGTTAACATGTAGCCTGACCAGAACAACAAACACATCTGCTTTCTCCCAACTACACACAAACCAGAGCACATACATTTTCATAAGAGAA
This sequence comes from Geosciurus inauris, assembly GCA_004024805.1. Lineage (NCBI taxonomy): Eukaryota > Metazoa > Chordata > Mammalia > Rodentia > Sciuridae > Geosciurus > Geosciurus inauris. The sequence goes on from PVHX01016836.1 coordinate 12,233, forward strand.
TACCATCAGAATAGCCTGAAACAGAACTGAAGCTTCTTGTTGCCATACTGTATCTGCAATGAATTTAATTTTTTGATATCTGCCTGGATTATATAGCTTGTGGAATGGTAGCCAGTGTGTATCACAGGAACTGAGCACATGTTGGTTTTGCCCCAAGCCCCTCCTTAATCATGTGGTTTTCACATATTTTGTTTTACTTTTGAATTAGAGAATGGAAAGGCATGGTCCCTTTAGAAAGTGAGGTTATATCCCATTGTGACAGAAACAGATTAGAGTTAGAAATGACAGAGGAGCAAAGGAGATACTTACAAGGTGTCTCTACTTTATAAAAGGCAGCTCAATTCCACAAGAGAAAAGGAAGGTGAGTACACATCAAGGTTTAACACAAGATTGCAGAAAAGATCTGAGGGTTAATGCAGAAATTTGATACCTGACTATTATAAAACTGCCTTGTACTGGAGGAAGCTATGAATCATTTGAAGACACTGAATGCCTGGGTTCTACTAGACCATAACCAGTAGGTTGTTATACCCAGAAAATATCAAGCTGACCAAAAGTCATGAAAATGACCCAGAGGTGTTCACAGGAAGGTCAAAGTAAACCAATGATTAAAGTGGTTTGGGATGACATTTTACCTTAGAAGATACATTACTTGTATTTAGAGGTTTAGAAATTAGAGGTTAAAAAATTCCTTGATTACAAGGAAATGCCTAATTTATGCATTTTTAAAATTATTCTCTCTTATAAAAAGTGTTATTTTAATAAGTGAGATATCCAGTTTTCTCAGTGATCCATACAAGAAACAAGTCTCAAAGCTATGCCTCTGTGCTTGTGTGAATGGTAGAAGGCAGAAACAGTCTAAAAGGAATGAGTAGTTCTCTCTAGCAAGGTGTTTTTCAAATTTTTAAACTCATGTCTGTCTTTGATATGCACCATAATCTCATGCATTCTTTTAACATTCTATAAACTTCAGAACAAACTCAATAGTGTTAATAACATAGAATCAAAGCAATGGAACAAAGTGATGCCTGCTTTCAAACTACATAGTCTCTGCCTCCATATGATCCTGGAGGTGGCAGGAAGTGAGGGCAGCATACCCCTGCACACTGCTGCTTGAAGAATCACAGCATCAGTAGTTATTCTGAAGGACTATTGGATTTTACATGAAAGAAATATTCTCATTGACCAAACTTCAGAGTTCCAATCTGATTCAATCTTATGGCATGCCCATAGCCTTAAAAAGAAGCTGGAGTAAGGGACTAAATATGTGACTATTTTAGCTTAAAAATAATTGAATCTTAGAAATTGCATCCACAGCTTTTGCTAGGTATCTGTTAGAACTTCTCACTCTTGTGAAGGTTTCCTAATGTCACTCATTTTACAGTTTACAAGTTGTTGGAACACTTTGTAGATTGTCATTTTCTGTCATCATCTAGACTTCGACTTTTTCCCCCAGAAACACACTCAACATATTTATGCCTCTCATGATCTATCATTATTTGTTTGCATAGAATGAGATGGCAACATTTACTGTGGAAGTTTCCAAAGTCTTTGACCGTCAGATGCATGTTCAAAGCCTGAATCTGCTGCTGACTATTGGGGTGATCATGAGCACATTCTTTGTCCTCTCTGAACCTCAATTTCTATATCTATAATAATGAAAATTTAATAATTTTCTTCTTTTGGTGCTGTTGTGAGGGTGAAAATGACACATTTAATGTCCCTTACATAGCACCTGGCACACAATAGGTTCTTAGTGTAATTATTGAGTATCTATCAAACTCATGGAAAAGATTCTGTTATAAATACTGTAATTTTCAGTACACTCAATATTGGATATTCCTTTAAGAAAGAGAAAAGATTTTGAATTTTTAAAATGAAAAGAACTATGTGCCTAAATTTAATGAAATTTGCTCTTTAGTATCATAATAGTGATTCTTTTGAATGAAATTGAAATATTGTTACCTAGGCAATACCCAAAAGCTAATTCCCCAAGACAGAGTGGAAGGAGATGCAAAAATTACTCCGATAATTACCAATTTGTTTCCAAATGCTAGTTTCCTTGTCACATTATATAAAGTAACCATACTGGGCCTGCCACTAGTGTATCAAATCTTTGTATTTTCCAATATTTCAACTAAAGTTAATTTAGAACAGTTATCTAATACTAGCAAGATACCACCAGCTTCAGGAACTCTGATTCTTTTTTATTTTAGCTCCTCTAATCACACAATTTGGTCTCTCATTGGTTGTGTGGGAGCCTAATTCTCTCAGTATGAACTCTTCCCTTCTTACTCTCTCCTTCAGTCAGACACACTCTGCTCTAGAGCAAGGCAGGAAAATACCAGCTGAAAGCACAGGATTCTGTAATTCCTCCTTACCAATCCATGGAGTACTGGAGACATACAAAGCATTCCAAAAGTAGAACATAATCCTCAAAACCAGTGAGAAAATTTTAAATAATAAAAATGTTGAAATTTTCCCATCAACCCAGATAGACTACCATTAGGCCATGTTAAGAAATAACCAAAATGTCCAGAGGAAATCAATTAACCATTGTATGACAAAACCAAAAAAAAAAAAATTTATTCTAATCCATGCTGAAATAAAATCAAACAGAGAATTAGAAAATATGCTAACAAAAAAGATAAATATTGTATGATTCCATTAGATGAGGAACTGAGAATGGTCACAATCATAGAAACAAAGTAGGTGGTTGCCAAGACCTAGAGGAAGAGGAGTTTATTGTTTAAAGGATATAGATTTCAGTTTTACAAGATAAAAAAGAGTTCTGGAGTTGCATGGTGGTGATGGTCACACAACCATATGAATGTACTTACATCACTGAATTGTGTATACTTAAAGACAGTTAAGATCATAAATTTTGCTATGTGCCTTTTACCACAAATAGAAACAAATGGGGAGAAAACATGAAAAAATAAATAATGAGAACATTTCCATTAGAATTCAGAATTTAAGGTATATAAAAGTTCCAAGCACAGTGCCTAACCAATGTAATTGCTTAATAGAGAATATTTGAACACCAACTTAAATTTATCTTCCAAGTGCTATTCTATGTTCCATGTATTAATTTATTTAATATTGTACTAAATACCTATCCATATTCTTTTAGTTTGAAAAGAAAAGGATACTCAGAGAAGAAACACATTGAACTTTTTGTATTTCAGCATGAACCAGTAACAGATAGAAATTTCTTATGAACATTCACGGAACTAGAAATATACCAGGTGCCTTGCGACTTTCTGGAGAAAGAGTATTCCAAGCTGAGTGAAATGTTGGGGCAGGGGCGCTGCTTGGTGAAGTCGGTGTTGGGGAGTGCCATAAGAGGGAAGAAGACAGGAAAGTAAGATCCAAAGCAAAGCATGGGATTCAGGTGTGGCCTTTAAGATTGTCAGAATGATACAGTGGGGCAGGTGACCAGAGCCACTGTTGGCCACAAGTGATGATAGGAATATAGATAGACAATGATGGCTGAGAGGTCAAGTCAGACAGGGAATAAATGAAGGTTGACAAGCGTTGCCAGGCCAACAGAGAGGCCTTCCTGAGTCTCAAAATAAGCACAGTGGGGCAGTCCAGGGCAGCAGGAACACAGGCAGCAGAGGACAGAACAGAAAGGAACAGTGAAGGAGAAAGAGCAAAAGCACAGAATTGTGGGACTGTTGAACAAGGCCAAGCCTTGGCTGTGGGGCAAGGAAGAATTCATTGTTCAGAGGTGGGCTTTCAGGAAGAGAAGCCAGGCAGCCCAGGGGGAAATCATGGTAAGGTGGCCAAACACTAGATCTGGGATCAGTTATGCTAGCTGGGGCAGGGCCCAGGCTAGAGCAAAGTCCAGGGAAGCCAAGAATTGCAGGACCATTGCAAAACCTCCCCTCTGTTTCTTAGTTCAAGGGTAGAATTTCCTAACTTCTCGCTGTTTTGTATAACTAAACAGTCATAAAACAGTCATTGAGTCCTAAGAGGACTAGAAAAAGTACTCTGCATCTAATAAAAAATAGCATTTGATACCAAGAGAAGGTAACCATTGTAATAGTGAATAAAGCAAGAAGGATAGGTTCTTGAAAAGAGTATGCTAGTCCATAGCAATAGATGAAAACTGGAAAAGAAAAAGATTTGCCAGCCAAAAGGAATAATGATACTCCTGAGGTAGTTGTTAGTAATAAGAAAGCTACCATTACAGTGACCATTATTATTAACCTACATTTATTGAATTACCATTATCTGCCAGACACAGTGTTAGGCACCTCACATGATTTTCAAAACTCATGGCCATGAAGGCTTTAGAAAGGCAGATACATGGTGTTGTTTACTGGTTATTTACTGGCATACTAAGTGTGGATCCAATTAAGAAATAAGGCCCAAAGATCTCCCTGTGCAGATTAAAATGTCAGTTTTAATCCTGAAAAACATAATGAGAAAATGTAAGTTGGATTTGCTGTCAAATGGGTTTTCTAACATCTCTCCAAAAGAAAAGTTTCCCCCACAAGAATAAGACCTACTCTCATAAGCTTAGTCCATAGCAGGAACTATATGTGTGTGTGTGTGTGTGTGTGTGTGTGTGTGTGTGTGTATCTGCATTCTGCACAGGAAAGAGAGAGAGAAAGGGAGGGAGAGCAAGAAAGCAAACTGCCCAATTTATAAATGACTTCTTGTCTCAATGGGAAAAGTGAAAAAGAGAGAAGATGGAAAATTTCCTCCCTTACTTTTTTTCCTAGGGAGTAGAAGGCCAATCCCTCCTTTGTGTGGAAGAGCATCTGGAAGAAAGGCAGAAAAATAACCATTTGGGTGTTGTGATCTGTTTTCATAGAAAAGCCAACTATAGTCCTGAAGTATAAGCAGTTAGGCTGAGTCATGGAGCTGTGACATAAAAGAGAATTTAGGATTTGAATGAAGGTCGGTCTGACTCAGGAGCCCTAACTCTTTCTACTATATCACTTAAGAATATTAACATAAATTCTGACAAAAATTATAAAGGATCAGGGAAGAAAATATAAATAAGAAGAGGGAAGAAAATCAAGAACACTTATAGTCATTCATACCCTTTACAATTATCCTGGGGCAGAGCCTTTCTGCCTTATAACAGATGGGCTATAAGAAAAGGTTCCAGCCAGGTAATGACTGGGAAAATTCTGAGGTTGTTTCAGGACATGAACTCTTAGGGAGGCAGAGCTGAGAGAATGAAGCTAATAGTAGTTCCTGCAGAGTCCTGAGGAATCCAGTCCCCCACATCTGCCTGCCAGAAGTCAGCCCTCGCATCTGCAAAGCCAGAATCAAATTCTCTCACCTGTTCTTCCTCCTGGGTGTCTGATTGAGGTCTCTTCCTTGCTCTGGCACCTAAAGCAGGAAAGCTGCTTCATCTATCATAGCTTTTTTTTTCCAGGCCCTCATACCTGTGCTTTTGCATGTTTGGTCATTCCTCTCCAGCCACCCAGGCATCTGGTTGCTGGCAATTGCCTGGTTTTGGACTATTTCCTCATTTGGGCATCTGGAATTTTAACTCTTTCTTGCTTAAATGTCTAGCTGCCTAGTATTTTTTTTTTCCTGCACAGATCATTCTAATATTCAGCTTGTAGAACTAGGCCATTTCCACTTAGCATGGCTACCTGCTCAAAACCAGATTGTCTGCAGAGTCTAGCACATTCCCATTTCCACACCTAGTATCTACCCATACTCTCGTTTAGGCCTGGATTGCAATGTCCCAATGTCTACTAAACATCCACAACCAGTATCTATCTGTGCTCACAGGATGACACTAGTTTCTTCCACTTTCCCCATTAATATGGTTAAGCAACAAAGCTCTAAGACATTTCCAAATCCATTCGTCTTACACAGTAATTTATTCTACTTTCCCTGTTACTCCACTTAGAAATAATATTATCTGAATCATGTTTAAAGGTGTATTAACATTCCTTTTGTAATAGCAATAGAAATCTACTTTAGTGCCTAGAGTATATCTATAAGGTATGAATTTTGAGAATTTTTTTTAAATATTTTTTTAGTTGTAGATGGACACAATGTCTTTATTTTATTGCTTTGTATGTGGTGCTGAGGATCAAACCCAGAGCCTCACGCATGCGAGGCAAGCGCTCTACCACTGAGCCACAATCCCAGCCCCGAATTTTGAGAATTTTTAAAAGTTGTTTTCAACACCAACTCTCTATGATGTTGCTAATTTGCCTTAAAATTAACTGATGCCATACTTTTTTCCATTTCTAAAGAGAAACTATTGTCTTAGAATAAGATCATAACTCAAGTACCTTAGATTGTCACTGATAAATTATGAAAACTAAGTAGAAAAATCTTACTGGACAAACTAGAATGGTTGAATCAAATCAACCTATTAAGTAAAAATTACAGATTAAAATGGGAAATTACTTATGAAAAAAGTTCACATCAGTGCCTAGACTTAGAACTTGACTGAAATGACTGAAAGTTTCTGCCACGATGATGGAGAACTCCTGTTGGGCATTTCCAGGTAGAAGCAGATGGAGGCCAGTGAATATCAACTGCCCTCCCTTTTCTGAAATGGCCTAACTCTACTGGCAATGAAGGCCTAACCACAGGGTCTAAGTCAAGGTACAGGAAGGGGAATGAGTCTTGAATATCCCCATTGTCCAACTGTTTGAATTCGGGAGGCTTCAGAGTATGTACCAAACCACTAGATAGCACTCTACTCTAAACTCAACTTTGAAATTACTTCTAGGACTGAGGTTAACTAAGGGTACCTTCAAACCTACTGTATACAAACACCTATGTTTGGGTAAGTACGATTCAGACCATAGCAGAATAGACTGACAACATGATTTTTATTGAGTTAGTACATGGATTGTTAAAGTCTTAGTACCTGAAACATCACCAGCAATGTCACTATCTCCAGGATCTAGTGTTATCAAAGAGCTTGAAAACACGTTTCTGAAACAGGTGAAATGTCAAAGACCTTTGAAAACCAGGAGAAAGTTAATTTGCTCTTGAGAACTATTGAATAAGCTGAAGAAGGACCCAAGCAGATATGTTTATCACTACTACAGTGTTCTTTTAACAAAGTCCCCTGACCCAAGAAACAGCAAAGTGAAGCTCCAAAACCCATTATGGTCTTCCTAGACAGGAAAATGGCCCTTGTTCCATCATCCCCTCCAACAGCAGTACACTCACTCTCATTGTAGTGACCAAATATGAAAGAGGCTTTTCTTTGAGGTGGAAAAAAATCCACTTTTCTTGTTCCCGGTACAAATGTGTAGGATTTTATAGCACAGTGCTAGACCAGCTCAATACCTGATTGAAATAACCCGAGAGGAGGATACAGAGCGAAGGCTGAATTCAGAATGCTCTGTGAAAGTACATCTGTTTTATATGAGACACACAATCTGTCTCATTCCAACCTGCATTTCTGGGTCACTTGAGACATTTAAACTGCACTTATAATTAACAGCTATTTTTAAACAGTGAAAAAATAGAGCACTGGTAAGGTACAAAAGCATTAAAATTGCCCCAGTTTCGCTTTTCAATAGGACACACCACCGCAATATGCTTCAAGATCAAAGAGTGCTCAGAAAAGGGAGAGAGACGGAGAGAGAGAGAGAGAGACAGGCCGATCAGTGGGGATAAATTGTTCCCATTATGACGGTGTAAGAATAGGGTTCTTTCAATTGAAACAATTTAATAACCACATTCATTACATTGGTGTCCACTTGGTTTTATCTGAGCAGTTTTTGCATAACTGGGAAGCAAGTTCAATTGAGCTTATTCTCTAGAAATTAAGATGTGCAGGGTTTGACATTCAGAAATTAGGCACTAATAGTCGACAAAGCAGTTGTCTCGAGATTCCCTCTGGATGTAGTGAGATCTGCCTACCACTAATTATGTCAAATGCAAATGTACTTTCTGAAAGCCCTGCCCAAAAGTTTCATTAGCTCATTTCAAGGCAGTTAAGGTTACATTAGGGTGATGATGGGATATCAGAGTCTCTTCTTTGGTATATGTTTATAGAATCACTTTGCAAAGCATCTCTTATATAGCATCAGTATAGCAATGTGATCTGTAAATTCAATTTTCTTTTCCTCAGCTATCAACAGAGAAAACATTTCAGAGCACTCCTCTAATATTGTGTGAGATCAAGACAACCAAAGAGGATCACAACAAACACTGGAAGTAAGGATTTGACAAAGAACAAGGGGATCATTGATTCAGAAGGAAAAAAAAATCACTAATTTTCCAGGGTTGACTTCAGCTGTGGATATCTACATACTCGAAAAAGTATTGGAATTTCTGCCAACCAGCTTTCCTGAGAATGGTTACATTTACTGGTTCTCAACTGCACTATGGAGCATAATGTGTCATTTGAAGTGTAGTTTCTCCTTAAGTGCTATTTAAAAAAAAGATATTAGGAATGGAGCTGTAGAGATGCACACAGAAGAAGAAAACGGTTTACATATGATATATTAGATCTTCACAATCCTTTCCCATCTGCTTCCTTCACTAGGAGCTAAATCTTGTACAGGAAGATTTAAAAGACATTTCCTAGTGTACATTGAATCCCTCTTTGTTTTCTTATTGTTGCCAAACAAGAGGAAAGTTAAAGAATTGTTGGAGCACACACTGGGTAGCAACTTCATAATAGCTGCACTTCTTCTTTCTTTCTTTTTTCCAGAAGACAAAGTGTAAAAACTGAGAAGTTACCCTTACCTCTACAAAAGCTTTTAAATAATGGTTTTTCCAGGAGCAACTGCACTTCTCTCCCTAGACCATTTCCCCAGATGGGATTTGCAATATAAAACCACCATAGATTGGCTTATTGAGGAAAGGAGATAGACTTGTACAAATCACTGGAAAGATAAATAAGCTATAGAGATCAATAAATAAAAGCCAGGCAGAAAAAAATCAAACTCCAGCATTCCAGACCAATTAAGATGTTATTTACTGCCCGCGTGATTGTAACTTCGATGCTCTCCTTCCTCGTTCTAACAACATAGGCATTTGTTTTGCTGAGAGAAAGATATATAACTGATGTGTAAATAGAAAATGATATAGATAGATTTTATGTCCCATAAAACTGTTAATCTGTGCTCCACATTAAATATAAAGTACATTTTTTATTTAGACACTGCACTGGTATAATTAAAATAAAGTATGCTCACTTTATTTTTTCAGTAAGTCATTTCCAACCATAGAGATCAAATAACAGTGCAACAGCAGCATGAAATGTGGTTATAATAGCCTGAGACCACATTTCCTGAAACTAAAACATGGGAGATAATAGTGTGAAGGTACAAATTAAATGCAAATAAAACAGATTCCCTATTGTTGCTAATCCCTGGATTGGGTTTCAGTGAGGAAATTTAGCTGTGATGTTTAACTTCTTTATACAGTAATCATTGACATGTTATCAGTTCCATTTTGAGATCGTTGATGGAAACCATCAGCGAAGGATTAAAAAACACTACCTGTCCACCTTTCAGGAAGAGAATGGAAGTGGCCTGGGGCAAATCGAATAAAAATATACTGCCCAGACTGCCTCCGGGACACTCATGGCAGCTGGCAAACACTCAGTGACTTGTTTTGTAATTGATGTACATTTTTGTGGCAACCTACTTCTATTCACCCAGTAGAAACTCTTTTTGATTTCAGAGGTATGTCAGCATGTTTTAGTAAGCACCCATTTTTGAGGGTGACTGCTCTGTAAACATCTCAAATTTTAACATGAAGAGACTGTAAAGTCGGCTTGTGTTACCATTTCTGGTTTTCCAATGCTGTAATAAACCTACATGCCAGGGAGATGAAATGTGGCTGATAGAGTGTAGATGTTTTTTAACTTGAAAATTGTGATTTAAAGTGAAATTAGCAGAATCACTTTTTCTCTCAGCTTAGTTTTCCTTGGACCCTGCTCCTATTGTTTAAAAGGGTCACTGGGCTATTTGTTTCTTGGGATTTTCAAGTACACTGACATGAATGGTCATTCTGATGAGAGGTGGCCTTTTTCAAGATAAGCAATTAACATTTTGGGAGCTTTCTTATTTAAAAGAAAAACCAAAAATCTCTTCCTAGTCTTTTATAAAATGGCTTTTGACTTATAATTCTATAATTTGCAGAAAAGTTTTGGCCATGTTACATTCTATATCTACAAGTGCCAGTAAGAGTATATATAAAGAAAATAAAAAACTTTCTTCCTCACTTCTAAAAACTATCAGGGACTATTAGAAAGTTTCTGCAGTCCCTTCCTCACTTTGAAGCCTTATAAATCTCAAAAAAGAATAAAGAATCATATTTGCACAAGTTAATTCAAATTTCATCCTTTCTCCTTCCTCTCCAAAACGTGGCACACACAGCCTCAGGGGCACACAAGATGATGCACTGAGGTTCAAAAAGAAACCATTAGAAGATCTGTTTGTATTCATTTTTATACTAAAGAGAAACTAAGGTTTGCCGGCAGTAAAAATGGAGAGATTCATGGTATTATAATTCAGAAGGAAATGTACATATGTTGGGATAAATACTCTCATACTTTAAACTATGTTTGTGCATGATTATTGGGCTGGTTAACTACTATTAATCCTCCAAATATTGGTATGGAAAAGATCTCTCAAAGACTCCCTGTAATAAGCTGATCAATGGTGCTTCAACACGCCTACCTCCAAATCTCCAGACCTGTGAATGTATCTTTCCTGACAAAAAGGCTTTGCAGATGTGATTTAGGGAATGGACCTTGAAATAAGGAGACTATCTTGAATTTTCCTCATCAGTTAGTTCAATGTAATCACATCAGTCCTTAAAAGTCAAGAACATTTTCTAGATGGACTCAAAGGGAGAGGTGTAATGGCACAAGAGCATAAGATAAATGCCATGTGAGAGGGATTTCCTTGTCATTGATAGTTTTGAATATGAAGGAAGGGGCCACAAACCAAGGAAGACAAGTGGCCTGTGGAAGCTAGGATATGCAAGGAATTGGATTCTCCCACAGAGCCTACAGAAGGAATGCAGCTCAGTTGACAAGTGAGTTAGTCCTCTGAACTTCTAACTTACTGAAATATGATATAATAAATTTGTGTTATTGTAACCACTGAATTTGTGGTAATTTGTTATGGCAGTGATAAGTTACTATATGGTCTGCCCTAATTCCAAGCACTGGAGTATTAGGAAAGATGCGAGTGCTATACCAAATAAATTCAAGTTGCAATCATGGAAACTTTTTGATCAACAGCTCCTGATTTTACATCCTAGGGGAACAAAAAGCAGCAAAGTATGACATGATAAGATGAGTAAATATTATTTGCAAAACTAGAAATAGAATAGAAACAAGTTCTTTGGTCAAGAAGAGGAGAGAGTTTTCAGAAATTACCTTTGCTCATTGTCTAAACATTGTCGGCAGTGCCACTAAATTTTTTTTAAAAAAGTTTAAAAAGCTGATCACCAAATATGTTACATTTGCCCCAAATCTTAGGCACTTGGAGAATTTTAAAACTCATTCTATAACATTTGAACTTCAGAAGGCAAAACTTCCAGGAGTGACAGTATTGTGCTGGAAATATTAATGTGCCAGCATGAAATAATATCATTCTGTAGGAGGTAATAAAGACATGAATTATGTCAAATTATATTTGGTTCATGGATGTTACTGTGCTTCTTATGGACAGACACAACTAATGGGCACAAGAACACCTGCCCATCTCCCTCAGAAAATTAAAGTCATGTGCACAAACATCACTCTAAGAAATTAGGGGACCATTTGTGGCGAAATGAAAATGTACAGTGTTATAGATATACCTCCTAAGGATATGGAAAATCTCTTGGTAAAGCAGAACATAAATTTTTTTCTAGTCTTGCTTATCAAAGACAGAACCATTAAACTATTTACAATACAAGTGGTGGCTTCCTCCTGTTAGGTAATATAATATGTTAAATGGACTTGCTGCTATGCTATACAGTGCTACCATTATGGACTCTAGCCATTAATTGGTTTGGGGTCACTGGCCATCTCAGTTACTGGGAGGAATCTATTCTTCTTTAAGTAAAATATTCAATAGCATCTCCTATTGAAATGAGCAAGACTTAAAGGATATGCATCGTTATGCATGTGCCAGTACACATGTGTATGAGTTTTCCTGCATTTATTTATTTAGGGTAAGAAAATACAGTCCATTTTATAAAGTTGAAAGAAAGCACTTACAGGCACTATTGTGAACCAAAGTTGTTTAAATATTTGCGAAAATATAGCCTAAGGAAAATGCAAAATTCCCTCAGCTTTGCTATGATTTAACCGTTTTGGAGCCAAAGCACTGGTGTGTGGAGGGCTGCCTTTCTTCTTGCCCCTCTCTGCAGATGCACATAGAAGGCACTGCAAATAGAACCATCACTTCTGCTACCACCTCGGTAATAATGTGCTCAGTTAATCCACACAACATAGAGTCGTCCTCTCAAAAAGTAATTCACTTCTTTAAAAACTGGAAGGAAAATAAATATGGCGCAGTAAAATTGTTGAGGAGAGGAATCTATCTGGACATTTCACAAAACATTTCATTATGCTGACAATTCCCAGAAGTACTCTCAAGAGTGCTTTAAGCTGAGGATTACTGCGCTGGAGCTGATGGACTTTTTTTGTAGCCCCTTTAAAAGGCAGTGAACCATTTTTCTATTTTATTTAAATAATGCCCCTTAAAATGGATTTTTAGAGGTATAATAACTCCTTAAGAGTCAGTTATGCTAAACAGTTTCTCTTGATAGAAATGTTGTAAAACTCGTTAACTGCACAATTTCAGATGCTGGCTTGGTGAACACTAACTGACATGTGAATGACCAGAGTTTGTAAAATAAATTGCAATAGTTGTTGTATCACACAGCTAGCATTGCACAAGCTGGAGGCCACGAGGGGCTCCAACCTGACAGAAAATTACTTCAAGATGAATGAAAAGTGCTTGTTTCTCTTTATTAGTTTTTAGAGAACAATGAAAATGTTGAATTGTTTACAGAGGGCTGATTAAATGTGGTCAGCAGGGCCATGTCCCTACTGCTAACTGTTGGCCTCCCCCTCCCACAGACCCCTAGCCTACACACTCACACACCCACCACTCCCAGCACCCAGCCCCCACCCTTTGCTCCCTGCCACATGCATCTTCTTATAGGCTATTATGGCTGCACATCTGTGTGTGAAATGTGCTCATTCTGACATTCCACTGCTGCTTGGGCGCTGCAGAGGCCTTTGTTAGGTAAAACACTGTTGTCAAGCCTTACAAGCAGGTCATGCAATTTGCTGGACACTGTGGCACAGAACAGCCCACGATGGATTGCTTTGGCCTCAAACAATGCTCAGTTCCATATCGAATACATATGTATTTCTTTCATTGTGCAGTACTACAAAAAGTCATGACATTTTTAAGGCTTTGATTTAAAAGGGGAGAAAAAACATAGGTTGCCAGGGTTAGACAATCACAGAATAGCATTTTTGTTGTATTTACTTAGGATAACTCCTGTGTTATGGCTAAAGGAAAAGGCATAAAGTGTTTTAATTGGTCATTTGTGGCTTCATTTCCACTTAGGTTTACCAGAAAGAACAGGAAGAAGAAAGGCTACCATCTTAGCTGGCTGGTTGGTGTACGTAATGGGTGGTCAAACCAGAGCATTTGGGAAGATGTTGTGGATTAGAATTCTCACCATGTATTTCCACAAAGTAAATAGTCATTAATGGAAGGAAATATGATAACTCATTAATAAACATATGCCAAGCAGGGAGAAAATAGTCTTCTTACCAGATCAAGCTAAATGAGTCAGATTCAGAAGTTGTTTTTGATAAATGGAAAAATTAAGGAAAAGCAAAGAACTGCCATTTTAGCTCAACAAACATCTTTCATGGCCCATCCCCTTCCTCATTCCTAACCTCCCCCACTACACCACAGAGAAAGAGAGAGAGAGAGAGAGAAGAGAAATCAGCAGCAATTGGGAGCAGTTCAAATGCTATTTGTGGCATTGTGACACAATCCATAACACACACTCCTGATGTGCAAGCAGGATATTCCTCCCTTCTGTGCAGAACATGCATTCTGAGCCTATTATGTGTATAAACAATGGCATATGTAATTACCTTTCTAGGGTGGCAATTATTCCTCAGAATCAACCACCAGAGTTAAAGCATGTTCCCCTCAAAGACATTTGGAGATCAATTCTGGGTCAATTACGTCAGGCTTTGATTTATCACATGATGTCAGGCCATGTTTTTTAAAAAAAGTTTTTCTTTTTTCTTTTTTTTTTTTAAAAAGAAAGCATTATGAGGTAAAGGCTAAAGGTTTGACTCAAATTGGTTTGCTTCCAACTTTGCTTTCTCCCAATTGCTCAGCCCTTCCCCCATTCTTCAAACAACTATGATTTGTTGGGTTTTTATCTGTTAGACAGTGTGTCATTCAAGAATATTAAATGCAATGAATCTGGACTTTATCCAGATTTGATCTGCCCTCTACACATATATCGCATACACACATGCTAGCATTCACCAGGCACTGGAATTTCTCCTGGGATGCCGCAGAGGGTAGAAGTTAACAGATCAGTCTTTGGAGTATAAGAAATCTGGATTTCAATACCCATGCCTTAAGCAAGACATATACCTCTGCAATAGGTAGTGCCTATTTCACTTGGATGTTGTGAAGTTTAAATGAGATAATTGGGAGAATACATATAAAGCACTTAGTGCCTGGCACATCATTTGTACCCCATGAATGAGTGCTTTTTATTCCACTGATAGACAAGCTGGAGGAAAAAAAGTGGAGCATCCCCTTTAAAGGTCCTACCTTGTGTGGAGAATGGGGCAAGGGCCAGTGGCAGCAGAGTGGATGTGGGTACAAATAGGGCTGAATTAGTGACCCAAACACACTAGTTAATAGGCTCAGGGGGCTAGAATCTATGAAAATGTTCAGTTTACTTAGGTTCATCCTCAGTAGATTGACTGTAAACTATAAACCAAGAAAGGTGCTATTCCATTAGCAAGATCCCCCCATCTTTTTTAGAGCCTTAAGATCCATAGTGAAAGAGCTACTTTATACTCCATAACCACCAAATTGAACATACACCTACTATACACCAGGCACTGTGATAGGTAGGCATCAGGAATGAAGAGATGAAACCTCCCAAAAATCTCCCAATGTAGGGAATAAGCATATGAAGTTATTAGGCATGACACAAGTTGATAACCAAGAAATTCTGGAAGCTACATCATGCAGACTAAAAGTGGCATAAATATACACTATCATGATGAGGAATTTAGTGGTGGGGCAATTCATCCTACTAAGAAGGAATCATAAAAGCAGTCATTGGTCAAATTAGAGCTATTCCTTACTTAAGAACAAAATAGTAATTTTTAGAAATTAAAAGAAAGGGTATGAGAATTCTCATCAAATTATTTAGGGAGCAATATAGTGTCCTATTCAGAGAGTACTTTAAATCCATTATATGTGGAGCAGCATTGTTTAATAAGATGCAGCACTTACATCATTCATTTCTCAGACAGCACACAGTGTCATTGGCAGTATGTATTGGCAGCTTAATTAAGAAGTCTGTTGATGATTTTTTTTTAAAAAGCTGGCACATTTTCAATTCAGATGGACACTACTCAAGACAAAAGACATGTCTATTGTTGGCTCATACATACTAAAATGTGTCACAGACACTACATAAAATGTCTAGTGTCTACAGTCATGTCAATGCCTTACCACTGGAAAAATCATGAGATACACTTAGTCTCAAGTCAGAAATAAATTTTTAGAAAAATGTAGCCATTCAACTTAGGGAACACAGAGGACAACACAATGAACACTGAAATAACTACTTAGTCAAATTTTCACACAGAGCCATTGCCCAGGTGTGTTTTACTCCTTCCCTGTCCAATCTGGGGTCCAGGAGTACCATCTCAAGTTTCATATCTTCCTTTTCTCCCTGCTAGTGACACTCAGAATATTAGCACCGAGGGCACGGAGGGTTGATACCTGTAGATACAACAGGTATGATTCACCTTCCCACTCACCAAGAAATGTACAAATAATACATTTTTCCAACAGATGATCTACACCTAAAGGAAAAAATAGAACTTAATTCAAATTAACTCTAGCCAGGAACAGTGGCACACACCTGTAATCTCAGTGGCTCAGGAGGCTGAGCCAGGAGGATAAAGAGTTCAAAACCAGCCTCAGCAAAAGCAAGATGCTAAGCAACTCAGTGAGACCCTGTCTCTAAATAAAATACAAAATAGGGCTGGGGATGTGGCTCAGTGACCAAGTGTTCCTGAGTTAAATCCCAAATACCTCCCCCCAAAATTAACTCAAACAACATACTAATGTCTCTACATTACTAATGTCTCTACATTCTACTGAATATTTATGGAACTAATAAAACCATTACCACAAAAAAGATAAATACATAAAATAAAATGCATTTTATCTATCAAAAGTTGAACCAAAAAATGAGATTAAAGTGTCCGGAGTTGCCCACATGAGTTCGTTGTGTTGTTGTATTTTGTTTCATTTTGTTTTTCATTAACAGGACTTTAAATACTTACAGAATACACTTTTCCACTCATTTGTTTCTTGTCTTAGGGACACACCTAATTAAGAGCAGAAGAAAAAATAAGCATCCTGAAACTAATTGTAAATTCATTGAAGGCAGGCTCCACATCTTATTTGTCTCCCTCTATTTCTCTCCCCTATTTTGTGCAGTGATTCACACATAGTAAGTACTCAATTAAGTTGAAAGGCAATTCATGTTTCAATTCACATTAATTTGGAGGGGTTGCATTAATTTAAGGAGCAGCTGAAATGAAAAAGATGGGTTCAGTGTTTGCTGGCTTCTGGCTGGTGAGCCGCACTGTCTTGAAAACGTCCTGTGCAAAGCTGGTGTGGCTGCCCACCACTGTGGCATCCTCAATGCCTTCATTTGTTTCCTCGGCGGAAGGTAGCAAGATGATTCTCCAATGGTTCTATTTCCAACGAGAAGATGTGAGAGGTGATTTGAAGCAGAAACTCAGTGGCTGTCCCCCCAGTTCTGGAGGTAGCACATCTGTGAACAAAATGGAAACTAATGATTAATCCATGCTTTTCTAAGAATAAATTTTCAAAAGTGCCAAAATTGGCCTTTCACTGATCACTAAAATATTTAGCTCAACATTTCAAAATTACAACTAGGGTCATTTATAGTGATACTGCTGTTTAAAATTTTTTCCCCTACTTTGAGTAATGATTCTGAAATCCATTTCACTTCCATATGCAAATCTAAGCTGAATATAAAGAGAAAAATATTATATACCTGTAAAAAGAAATTTCCCCAACCCAGGTAAGGATTTTGTATTTGCCCTGACAAATAGAAATAGTGTCCCCCTCAAGGTCTCACACCATCCTCCTTTGTGAGTAGTGAAGTCCCTGCCTGTTTCCCTTTGTGTGGCACCACATGAATAGCTGGAAACAACTAGTTGCAGATAGAGAAGCCGACTGTGAAGCTGCAGCCAGGCAGAAGCATGTGTTCTTCATCAAAGGCTCTGATCCAGCCAGGTGGGTAAAAGAGTAATGGAACAACACCTCAGACAGCTACAGCAGCAAAGGCCCCATGAAAGCAGCATGGCAGGATCCAAATAGGTCCCACCTTGGGCTTTTCAGTGATGCCTGTGTACATGAATGTCAGCATACCATCTTAGACCTGGAAAGACACAACTTTACAAGGACACTTTCTAGTCATCCTCATGCTCAGGGCAACTGTCACTCTGAAATGGCCCTCTGCAGACCCACAGGAATGAGATGTAAAGCCAACAAACCCACAAGTAAGCTTAGCTTTGATTTATTTGCTACTTTACTTTATTTGAGTTTTAAAAAATAGGCCAAAGGAATTGCATTTGTGCTTAAAACACCCTTTAGCTCATGAGCGAAAATGTCATATTACTCAAGCATTTAAAATCCACCTGGAATCATTTCAGGTTCTACCTTCTCTGGCCATGATACCTAACTTGTCACTGAAGCTTATTGACTTCTAAATTGGAAATGTCTTTCGCCATCCCCTTTTCTCCTGCATTTCTACTACCCCTCCTTGGTTAGGCCCTGTTCTCCTCAGCCTGGACTATGCCAGACTCCTAGCTGTGACTATGTATCCTCTGCATCATCTCAACTCCTGTCAAGTAATACAGCCTGCCCTGGGCTTCCACCTCAGCCATCCCTGAAGTCTCAAGGAGGCTCAGCACCACTGTCACCTTCAACCTATCCTCATCAGCTCAGGCTAGAGGGAAGCAATGTCAGCCTACCAAATAGGCCAGAATTCTTTAACTGGCTACAATGCATAGAATTGTGCTGAGTTTACACTGATTTATCATTTCTTGCTCTGGCTCCCTACTAATTCCTGATAATTTGGCCAGTTCTCAGACCTGGTTTCTGCCCTCACTAGCTCTCCTATTGCCAACAATGCCCTTTGCTTTGCCCTGAATCTAAATCTTCTTGACTAGAATTCTAATGCAACCCTATCCTAGATTCCTTCCCAGGACCCTGGCTGCTAGCTGGCATCCAGCTGTGATGAGGTTGCCCTCTACCATACCACCATTCCTGACTCACCTGTTTTCTATAGTCCACAGCTGGTCACATCTCATGCTGAACTGGGTCTATTCAGAAACCAATCCTTGAACCAGTCCTAAGATCATTACATCCTCTTGGGCACTGAGGATTGGACTGCTGGACTACCCCAGTGAAGCTGGGTTTCCAGACCATGAACCCTTCACACCTAACTTTGCCTTCCTCCTGTTCCCTAGAAACCTATATTTTGAGATCCTTCACAATAATGCCCTCTGCTCAGCATAGATGAATTATAACACTACAATATTTTTTAATTTCTATATATACATATATATCATTTTATATATTGCATTCTTTGTATTGCAAAAACATAGTTTATATAGATATTATTCAGTCAGTCATTAATTTACTCTTCATTCCATGAAAAATTAAAGAAATTAACATTAACTTTGTTTTTAAAAAAATCTTACATGGGTTCCTATGTACTAACCACACCTAATTTTTAAATACTTCCACTTTCCTATTCCTCTTTATTACATGAAGCCTCTGCTTCAAGTGCATAGGTCTGCTGACCTGGAAGCCCATTCTGAATTTTTGTTCACATCCTCTCTTCTGCCTTCTCCTCCTCCTCCTCCTCCTCCTCCTCCTTCTTCTTCTTCTTTTTCTTCTTCTTCTTCTTTTTGTTTAAACTAATCTGACCCAACCTGCTGCTCATTTTTAATAACTTTATTATACTTATTTATTTTTATGTGGTGCCCAGTGCCTCACACATATGAGGCCAGTGCTCCACCACTGAGCTACAACACCAGCTCCCCTGCCTTCTTCTTAATTAGCTCCTTTTTATCCTTTAGCACTCCACTTGTGACACAATCTAAGAAGCCTTCCCCAAGACAAAAATTCACACTGATTTATCCATTGTCTGTATTCCTTTAGAATAATCAATATCACACAGTTCAGTACTTGCTTTTCACTAAATGTTTCATATACATTAGCTCCCCAGATAGACTGTCAGTTATTTGAGAACTGGAACAAAGACCATGTCTTACACTTATTGTGGTTCCCCGCAGTACACAGTGCTGACCTGCAGAAGCACAAGGAGAGCAAATTCCACCCCTCTCTTGGCCCCTCCTCCTGCCCAGCCAGCCCCACCCCCAAGCAGAAAAAGACACAAGGTCACTGAATCAAGTTACTGACTCAACTAAACCTCTTGTAAGCAGGTAGAGCTTTAGATATATTGAGAGAAAATATTGAAGCTTTAACTTCTGCAGGCTGTGGTCTCTTTAGGGTTTTGTCTCTTAGAGCTCTCACTCTCTTTAGACTGCTTCTTTCTACTTCATGGAGCCAGTGTAATAAAACTGCTTTGGAACTGCCTCCCACTTAGGAGTCCCCTCCACAGACACACAAACACACTTTGCCTTCCCAGATAAGACCTAAGACAGACTAATTAGACCAGCTATATAGTAAGCCTTTTTCCTTTCCTTTTTCTCCTACTTCATATTGACAATAGGGAAGATCTAAAAAGTAAACCCAGAGAAAAGGGCCCAAGGAGGCCTATATATGTAAGGCTCCATGTGTTCCAGCAGCAGCTGAGTAAGATTTAGGGGCAGGAGCAGGGGCTCAGATAGTGTGAGAAGACATGAGTGTCTACCTGAGGTCTATTCAGTACTCATCTCCTCCAATTACCTGTGGGTGTGGGCCTACAAAATACCTAGGCAAGGATCTGTGGACCCATCTCAGTACAATTAATATGTATGTATTATCTCAATAAATGCAATATTAATTGCTTTTTCAATAGTAAATAGTAAATGTCTAAGCATCAGAATAGACCAAGAATTCTGAAAAACAAGTCCTGCATTAGAGTTGTTTACAATTGATGTACTGAGTATATATCTTACTCAAAAACCTTAGAGTAATTTTATTTCTATGAAGGCATTTCTCTAAGAACACATTTCTTACAACATAGATCTTTGAGACCCTTTTGAGAGTGAGAATGCAAGCAAGACAAATCCTGGGGATTTTGCAAGCCTTTCTGCCAAAGAGTAAAGCCAGTGGACTTCTAGTGTGAAATTCTGCATCAGCAGTTGCAGATGGCCAGAATTTACTGTGGAATCATGTAAAATGCATGATATCTCACATATTTTGAATATTTAAATATATCATACACACACTGCATACATATATACATAACCTTGATATGATACTACTTGAAAAAAATGAAAAATAGATTTAGGCATATCCCAAAGTCACAAGATCACTGTTATTTGGACAAGTTTTCAGCCAAAATTATACCTTGAAACAACACTTTTATTAGCATGTAACACAAACTTCCAACTCTCCCCTTCTCCTTTAATAAAGCCCCTGAATTTTAAGGAGTGCATTGCCTCAAAGATTATTTTAGACCATACCTCCTGGCAGCTAGGTATGGTCAGTAGGATGTGAACAGAAGTTAGGAGTACCACTTCCAGGAATGCCCTTAGAACACTTAAGCATCTTCAGATATATTAATGAGGCCAATATCCAGGGACAGCAGAGAAATAAGATACAAGTTTTATTTTTCCATTAACCAAAGTCTACACATAATCAGTTCAGAGCTGATTCAGCAGCCCCATTGTGCCAAAGAGCTCCTTCTGTTTAAGCCACTATATTCTGGGGTCTCTTAACCAGGATATAGATTGGGCTGCTGTTATAAATACGGCACTGTGATTCCAGTTCTATGCTTTATGGGTGTCCAACCTTGGACAAATCACTTAAACTCTACGAATGTATTTTTGTCTATACCCACATCATAGGGCTATAGTTAGCTACATGAGACCAGGTCATTTTTGTTGTTGCTATTCTTATTGTATCTCCTGTTTCTAGCACAGTGCCTGCATATAGTAAGCATTCAATATCCCTGATATTGCTGATATGCCAGATCTACACATAATGCTATATCTTTTTTTTTAATATTTTTAGTTGTAGATGGACACAATGTCTTTATTTTATTGCTTTGTATGTGGTGATGAGGATCGAACCCAGGCCCTCACGCATGCGGGGCAAGCGCTCTACCACTGAGCTACAACCCCAGCCCCACATAATCCTGTATCTTAACAGTTAACAATTCAGTACTTACAACAAAAACCTGATGTAATATAACTAATTAGCATGGTGGGCATTAGACAGATCACATTTTCTTACCAAAGTCTTCGACATCATGGTCTAACAAAGGTTTTTTTCTGACTTGTGAATTTATGCATATAAAATCTCATATGTTGAACCACTGGTTGTCAACTTAATAAACTGACAGATTTTTAAATGGCATGCTTAACTTGGGCAGTCCTCAAAAGCCAAAGACACATGGCCCAAAAGTATTGGTCTGTCCCCACTAATATTATCACAAGGTTGCACTGTTCATGCATGATACAAAAAATATATGTATTTGATTTTATAACATATCTATGACTGTAAATTTGTATTGTTATAGTAAAGAATCTCAAGAAATATAATTCTTCCGTTTTTACAAAAGAAAATGGGCACTTCACACTTCTACAAAATTAGCAAGGAAGAGAATATATTTCTCCTGTTGATGAGCACTTAAAGACATACCTGGCTGCTTTCATTTCGCCACCAGTGACACACATTTGCCAATCATTGAAGTAATTGAGTCTGACCCATTGAGCTGATGGATCTACAAACTGTGCAAGCCTATCATTAAGGGGAGGATAGATCACAGTCTCAATGCAGTACATTATGGTGTTTATATTTCTGCCCTATACAGCCAATGCAATATAAGAGAAAAGCAGGAAGATGAAAATAAAGTCTGGCACAGACTTACTCTTTTTCTCTCCCAATGAATGCTATGAGCTGGCCGATGCTCCATTCTTTTTACTACTTATGTATGAAGTTCCATTTATTTCCAGCTAATATAAAGACCTCTGATAAAGGACACAAAGATTATATACCAAATTCACCATGCAGTAATCTAGGTCTAACTTTTAGTTCTTCATGCCTCCACTTTAAAAATATTATTCTTTCTCTTTTCACCCTACTTATAAAGCCATTTCTGCTTCTCTATAATTTTTCACTTACATGCATAAAATTCTCACCCAAAACACAAATTGTATCTAGATTAAAATTCATGAATGTGGGTGAATTGAAGAAGACAAATCCAAATGAATGAAAAGTCTAATGTGTAGACAACCATCAAAAAGTAGCAACCACACCTGACATTTGATAATTTACTACATGATCATCATTGAGCTGAACACTTTACATGCATTATTTCATTTAGTCTTCAAGACAGTCCTGGAGCAGGTATTGCTATGGTTTGAATTTTTTGCCCCCTCCAAAACTCATCTTGAAATTTAATTGCCATTTTAACAGTATCAAACGATGGGACCCTTAACAGGTGATAGTCTGTGGGAACTCCAAACTCATGGGCAAGATTGGTGCTGTTATAAAAGAGGAATTTCACTCCCTTCTCTCCCTCCCTTCCACTCTCTCTCTCCTTCTTCCTCTTCTACCAAGTGAGGATGCAGCAAGTAGGGCCCTGCAAGATGCTGACACCTGGATCTTGGACGTTCCAACATCTATAACTGAGAGATATATGTTTCTGTTCTTCATTACCCAATTTCAGATACATAAATGCACTAAATCAGGATTAACCTCTCATTTTTACAAATTATAACACAAAACTTGAGAGATGTTCAGTAACCTGGCCAGGGTCGTGTAGCTAATAAGCAGTAGAACTACTTCCAAACCTGAGTTTGTCTGACTCCAAAGCTCCTGCTCTCTACCAAATGCCAGATTTCTTCTTCAGTCAAATAACAAGAATAATAATAAAGCAATATCTCAGATGAGGTTAACAAACTGTGAAGTGCCAAGGTACCTTGCTTGAGTGAAAAAATGAAAAGTATTTGAAATCAGCTTACTATGTATTTTAGGTTGGCAATAATTACCTGCCATTTATGAAGTAACTATTTCACACCAGTCACTTTCTATACATTAATCCTAACCCTCACAGCAACCCCATAAAGTAGAGATAACTATCTCCATTTTATGGATGGGAGAAAATACTTAAGAGAAGCCAAGGTCACATGGCTAGTAAGTGGCCCAGGCTTTGCACTGTGTCATTCTGCACACTACTTCATTACCTCTCTTATAAGGCTTTTGTCTGATGAGCTTCAAAAGTCTGCTTTTTAAATTAATAGTGCCATCCCCCTACAATCTTATTTATACTCTTTATTAGCTCAGCAAAGCTTTAGTTCAGAGACAATGCAAAAGTAAACTTTAACCCAGGCCCTGCCCTCATTTTCATAAATTCCAAATTTAGTGAGGTCCATGTTAATGGCTTTTACTGTATATGGAAAAGAGTTTAATAGTCACTTAGCCCTGCTCTATCTCCATTAGTCTAAAAAGCCACACAAAGGTGAAGGAAGGAAGAACAGTGACCTCAAAACTAAAACAGACAAGGAATGCCTATAATTTGTACTCCAGCACAAGTCAGAACATAACATTGCCAGTACATAACAACAAACTCAATCCTACAAGTTTAAGTGCTTTATTCATCAATTAAAGAAAATTAACCTAATCAGATATTCACATTAAAGAATATAGCCACAACAAATCAGCAATCATAATTAAAAGTCCATTTCAAATTTCTTTGGTGAGGGGCTGGGGTTGTGGCTCAGTGGTACAGTGCTTGCCTGGCACATGTAAGGCACTGGGTTCAATCCTCGGCACCACATAAAAATAAATAAAAGTAAAACAAAGGTATTGTATACATCTACAACTAAAAAAAATTTTTTTTTTAATTCTTTGGTCAGCAGTGAATGATCTAACACAGCCAGGCTGCCTGGTCATTTCCAGCATTATATAAATACACACATTATGTGATAATTCCAGGCCATTTAATGTGACCAAGTTTGCTATTTATGCTGCATTTGTTTCTAATAAAAACATGCTTCCGTGTGCCCTGAGTGGGAAAATATTCAAGATGTGACAGTCGACCAAGCACATATCTGCATTACCAATCTCACTGATGCCTATGGCCAGTTCTATAATATACAAGTTAATCCTGTGTAGGTCCTCACAGTATTGCAAATAGTCCATATAAATCCTATGTGCTTTGGAGGGGCCCACCTGAAGAAGTCAGACTGCCACAGCTATACCAAGTTTCTTCTAATTTTTTCTTTTCTTTTCTTTAGGCTAGCTTATAAAAGAGCTGACTTATACCTCTCAGCAAGGGAACCAGCCTTGGAACAAAAGTGGGACAATCCAGATGAAGAGCAGCCCAACTCTTCTTTCAGGCCTGATTCACTGTGATGTAGGGAGTGAAGCCAGATTGAAGATCACCTATAATCTGACAAGACTCTCAACAGGTCACCCACTTCCACAAGACAGAGAACCAAGGCTCAAAAACAGATTGGTGAGGACCATTTTGAGGGATAAGTTTGCTGTCTTGGACACCAGAATGAAATAATCTCCCACAGTTATTCTCCATGAAGTTTAAAAATGTAAACTTCCCTACTCCACACTATATATTAATCCAACTATCTGATACTTTCATAACTTGACAATCCCTTATTTTGTGTTGCCTGATCAGTCTGTCAGCCTGGCTCACCAGAGCATTACTATAGGACTCAATCTTCTGCTTTCACTTGGCCAGAGCAGTAGGACTACCACCATGTCTTTCATGGTGCCATTTTGATACCAAGTCATTGGAAGGCATTACAGAAAAGAACATGGAGTCTTGTTCTCTGTACTTTTCAAAGTCACTGCAAGAAGAAAATATCCTTTCTGGGAGTGTGGGATAAATTCTGGGCTCTCTGAGAACCCTTTCCAACCTGAGTGTCTGCTTATTATTAATCAATTAAATCTTATGAAATACTCAGCAATTCCACTTTTGGAATCTATCCTATAGGAACAGCAGCACAAGTTCACAAAAATAAAAACACCACCATGTTCATTGTAGTAGTGTTTGCAATAGCAAAAATATTCAGTAATCTAAACAGCCAAAGTTGAGAGATTATATATAGTTATGTACTTTTCTGTTATGTGATATAAATAAAATACATAAACACACAAAATATTTCAATGATATGCTTACATATGTAAATATATGTATATTTGCAGATGCATGGAAAAAATCAAAAAGTGTATACATTAATAGTGGTTACTTCTAGAAAGTGATATCAGTAAGGAAGGAATCGAACATTGTACTTATACACATCACAGTATTTATTGAGGTGTTTTAGGGATTTCCCACAATTGACATGATCCTCCTCTCCTGGATTCTGAAAAGTTAAATAATATGAAAATAAAATAGATGGGAGACTAGAATATGAGCTTTATTATTGATTGAGGCCACAGTAGAGGCAGCAGTTTAGTGTGAAGAGCAACACACATCTGGGTGTCTCAACTAGGGAATTCACCATCTGGTTAAGCTAGGACAGCAAGAGCTGGGGTGGGCCCTTGCCTCAGGAATAATATGTGCACTTGCTAGGCAGGCTCTTCTCCACATGGGAATGTGACATTAAGCTAAGCTGGCCCAGGTGTTCACCCAAAATTTACCAATTAGGCAAGTCACTCTCCCTCTACAGCAGGGTGACAAAAAGAAGCCTGTTAAGTAGAATAGTCTTTGCCTCAGAAAGTAGTTTAAACACATCTGAGGCTGTTGAATCCAAATTGCAAAAAGTTTAAGAGTGAATGGTAAGAAGCAGTGGCAAGAAGAATCAGAAAGAAAGAAGACATGGTAGGAAATTTAAGTAAGGTTTTTTTTTGTTTTGTTTTGTTTTGTTTTGTTTTTTTGCTTTTCTTAGGAAGAGGTCAAGAAAAGGTTAACAATAAAAATAATGAAAGAGGACAAATAATTTACAGCAAGAGTCTAGACACAGGGATGGAATCATGGGCATAAGTGAACGTGGATGCATCTTACTGAGTCATGAGCAAAAGACAAGGAAGTTCAGAAGTTAAGCTCATATCACAGGGTAAGTTTTGTAAGAGGTGGGTAGATTCTAAGAGTAAATCCAGAAAACAAAAAATAAAACTGCAAACCGCTAAATGGCTGGTTATGCTAAAGTCAGGACAAAACTTAACAGAACTTTTAAATGTTCTATTGAACTGTGAAACTTTTGAGAAATAATATGATTCACTATTTAAAAGACATTGCTTAAATCATATTGATAAATGTATATACTCTATCATTCAATGTCATGTATCATAATAATAGTTGATTCCCATGATTCTTTGTCCCCAGGAACTCTAAGGAATAAAGTTTTTCATAAATAACAGCAGTTTAAGCTTGACTGGCCCTATATAACTTTTCATTGCTGAATATTCCATATTCCCCAAATCACAGTGCAGTGTAAAGTAAAATCAAACAGACCAAATAAATTGGTGGAAAGAGTCATAGCCTAAAACTCTGGCTCCATACTCTTATCTGACAGAGACTTACATTTCAACACTGGAAATGTTTCTGTGGAAAGTTTCCACGGATGTATTATGCCATGGTTTCAATGGCCACAGAAGTCCTAGTAAGACAAGGCTTCTTCTGGTAAACAGATTTCTTTGAGTTAAAAGAAGAGAGAAGCTTCGTATCTTTCAACAGTCCTCAGCGTTATATCCTGGATCAGGTTTAAAGTTATGTTCCAAGTCTCCATTCCCCTGCGTGGTTAAGCTTTACAATCACTGTCTTCTCATAACTAGCAGGTTTTGACGTCATTCAGGCTTTGCAAAATGTGTGCTACAGCCCCTCCTCGGGCTTCTCAGCTGCTATTAAAGTTATACTGCATTTGGTTAAGTGTGGAGGCTGGCACCAGAGAGGATCCATAATGGTGATTATCATGCAAATCAGCCTCCCGCAAGTCAGCTCCTCGGTGGAGGCCTTCCAGCTTTGCTTCCCCCCCAGTGCCGCTCCATTGTCCCCAAGATAAAGCTAACCGTCTTCGCTGCCTACACTGGACGCCACCGAGATTGGTTCTCCTGACAGAGATTAGTGGGCAGCAATGAATCTTTCACTTGGGTGAGAAATATGATTTTATTTAAGAAAATAACCATACATAATTGGGCTTCTGTCACTTTAAATTTTAATGGTGAGAGTAATATGGAGGCTTCTGGAACTTTAAATTACGGCTTTCAGAAGCTTCACACTGAATCTTTCAATTATTCTCTGTAAGTACTTTCTCAAAGCATGTGCCACCATGACATTGATATCACAATTCAAATCTAAATTCAAAACTGACTGCAAGGCTATGAGCTATGTGCTGGCGTGCAGGCTGCCTCATTTTATCTTTGAACATCTGACGAGGCGAATCAAGAGGCGCTCTCCCAGAGCCCAGCCAGCTGTTTGCCAAATATTCAAATACCCTGGCATGCAGAAGAGCTTTTCAGATGTCCCCACATCAAAATTAGTGACAACCCCCTATTTTTCCCATTAGATTCTGGCTCACCTACATCCTTCCACAGGGCCCGCTTGCCTCACTCAGCTAAGTGTTCGCTTGCCCAGCTCTCTGTTCCCTACTCCAGCAACTGGACCCCGCGTGTGCTGCAGAACTGCAGCCAGTTCAGACAAAACCATGGGGGACAGTTTTCATGCCTATGTTTCCTTGAAGTGGATCTGAAAGAGTGGCTGAGCTGGTATTTGCAGGAGTTGGAAGACAGGAAGCAAAAAGAGCGTTAAGGTTTTACTTAAAAATGCGCTCATTAATCCTGGAGCAGAAAATGGAATTAGAAAGACGGTAGCAAGGTAAAAACAAAAAGACTTTCCTTTTCCTTTTATTTTGGTGTCTTAACTTCCTTGTTACACACCCATTTTCTTTTACCATTTTAACATCTTCATTTAAAACAAGTCCAAATGAATCCAATTATTTATAGGTGTAGCTTTGGACTGCTTCATTATTTTAAAATGTGTCGCTCTTCTACCTCAGTCAATACAATGCCACATTTGTAACTGCAAATAATGAAATCCAGCTGCACTGATGAATCTACAGTGAAAGACACTCTTTCTTCCATGTGTAGAAGGTCCTGAAGCAATTTCCCTCCTCTGGAAAACTTAGAATGGAGTCCGAAGAGGGCACTTGGGAAGTTTAGAGGAGAAAGGGAGGAAGATGCCAAGTGAGCAGGACAACAACCTCTACTCCAATGGGTGGTCACATTCCCTGAAGTTGGACATCAAAGCCCAGGTGGAGCTGGGTGAGGCTTTTCTTGATTCCTTCCAGGAAAGCTGGGTCTCCACTTGTTCATTTCCTATGACGTGTTTGTACTTGGACAGAAGGAGCACAGCAGGAATGCTTTCAGGGCACATTTGGGGGGAAGCCACTTTCACAGGAATCTTGAATGCCAGATGTCAAATGAACAAACGTATGCTGCAGAGACTTCTCTGAGTAGGATGGAGGGCTACCAAAACATGTCTGAGAAAATTCTGCTGTCCTGATCTCAGACCTTTGCTCCAGGCAAAGCCAGGTAAAAATTTACTCACCTTAAAAATAGTATTAATATCAAAAGAAGTTATTAATATGAGTATAGAAATTACCTGAGAACCAGGTGAGCTGATGGTTTTCCAGTTCTGCCAGTAAAGAATTTTGTTTCCATAAACCCAAAGCAGCATAAAGCAACTAATTTGCTTCTGGAAACCAAGGGTACTAGAGGCAGGAAGCCCATATGTGGAGTGATCATGAAAAAGATGTTCATCAGCATCCTTATCTCTAGCATTATTTCCTAAGAATGGGCTCAAACATTACTTTGCATGAAGATCAGGATGATGGCGCTTACCAAATCTTTCTAAGACAATATCTTTTCTAAGACATTGACTATGGACAGAGAAAGAAGATTTTTAAAAACCACATTGATTTCCAAACCTGTGGGGGATGATGCCGAGCTACCAGTTCAGGCCTGGCCACGCTGCCCTGGGAGAGCCATCACCCCGCCCTTATTGGCTGACCTCTGCTTCCGTGTTCGTGGACAAGCCATGGACAATGGACACTTTCCTATCTAAGTGTCCCTGTGCATCCTGCTTCCGCATTCTTAGCTCAGTAACAGGACACCTACCCCCTCCTCTATATAAGCCTGTATCTCTCCTCAATAAATCAGTTCCTGCTTAAGACAGAACTCTCCGGCTCGGGCGTGGTAATTGCGTGCCGGACGACTTTACCTTTCTCAGCCGTCGTGTGGGGGACTCCCGGGGATCCCCTCCTCCCCGCTGGCCGAG
>PVHX01016837.1:0-41936 GCA_004024805.1 Geosciurus inauris
AAAAAAAAAAAAAAAAAAGCTTCCAGAAGGAACACTACTGGTCAATAACCACTGAAACCCCCTTTTCCTTCTCCTCACCATGAACAAGGGGAGAGGGCTGGTGGGGACTTATGGGGCAATGTGCCTAGCTCTGCTCAGCATGACCCAGGCACAGCGTCCATGTGCTTGACTCAGACAGAGGCAGCAATGTAGCAGCTTTGGTCCCAACAGAGAAAAGCAGACTCATCAGGTCCCAACCACTGACACTGGGGGGAGGCATCATGGGAAGCCTAGGGATGGCCCTGGTTAGTACCAGAGAGAAGCTGCCTGAATATCCGGTGACATTGAGACCTGGGTCCTGAGCAGTGGCAGTTGCAGAGAGTTGCAGAGAGAAGGCTGCTAGAATAAGTTCCCTGCACACCCCAGGAAACTTAAGCTGAAGGCCTCTGCAACGACAGCCAGAGGGAGATTAGTTATGGCAGAAAATTCCCAGAGCCAAGGCAACAGAAAGTGGCTGCTACCGGCCTTAACTGGTGCCCATCCTGACCCATGATCACAACTGGTGATGACAGGTGATTGTCTGGACACTTGCAGGATCTTGCACCAGACAGAGTGAGTAGAAGGAACCAATGCCTGCCGTTCACAACCTGCAGCAGTGGGAACTAGAGTCCAGGTAAACCATCTGGATCCCTTCACTACAGCACCCCAGAGAGTGGTGCCAGCCAGGGAAACAGATACTTCACAGAAGAAGAAATAATAATATTTATTAGTTAACAAATAATATGAAAAAATGTTTAACATCTCTAGCAACTACAGAAATGCAAATCAAAACTGCTCTAAGATTTTATCTCACTCCAGTTAGAATGGCAATATCAAGAATACAAGTAACAATAAATGTTGGTGAGGGTGTGGGGAAAAGGCACACTCATACATTGCTGGTGTGGATAAAAGCCACACTCATACATTGCTGGAAAGTAGTATGGGGATTCCTTAGAAAACCTGGAATGGAAGAATAATTTGACCCAGTTATTCCACTCCTTGGTGTATATACCCAAAGGACTTAAAATCAGCATAGTATAGTGATGTGGCCACATCATTGTTTATAGCAGCTCAATTCACAATAGCTAAGCTATGGAACCAACCTAGGCAAACAGATTAATGGATAAAGAAAATGTGGTATATATACACAACAGAATATTACTCAGCCATAAAGAAGAATGAAATTATGGCAGTTGCCAGTAAATGGATGGAACTAGAGCCTAACATACTAAGTGAAAATAAGCCAATCCCAAAAAACCAAAGGCCAAATGTTCTCTAAAATATGCAGATGCTGGCACACAATAGGGAGGAGGGGAGGTTCACTGGATAGACAGGGAGGCAAGGGGGATGAGAATGGGAAAGACAATAGAATGAATTGGACTTAACTTTCCTATGTTCATATATGAATACACACCAGTGCAACTCCACATCATGTACAACCACAAAAATGGGAGGTTATACTCCATGTATATATATCAAAATATATTCTACTGTCATGTATAACTAAAAAGAATTATTAAAAATTTTTAAAAAACATACGTTGAAGAAAAGATAGCCTTTTTAACAAATGGTGCTGGGAAAACTAGATGTCTATATGTAGTAGAATTAAATTTAACACTTCTCTCTCATCCTGCACAAAAGTCAATTCAAAGTGGATCAAAGACCTAGGAAATAGAACAGAAATCCTGCAACTGCTAGAAGAAAATGTAGGCCCAACATCATGTCGGAACAGAAACCAACTTCCTTAACAAGACTTCTAAAACACAAGAAGTAAAATAAAAAATCAGTAAGTGGAATGGAATCAAGTTAAAAAGCTTCTTTCCAGCAAAAATAATTAAGAACATGGAGCTGGGTTGTGGCTCAGTGGTAGAGTGTTTGCCTAGCACATGTGAGGCCCTGGGTTCAATCCTCAGCATCACATAAAAATAAATGAATAAAATAAAGCTATTTTAAAAACAGTCTGAAAAACATTAAAAAAAATTAAGAACATGAAGAAAGAGCCTAAAGAGTGGAAGACAATATTTGCTACCTATACCTCAAGGCATCAATACTCAGAATATACGAAGAATTTAAAAAACTTAACACCAAAAAACCAAATAATCAAATCAACAAATAGGCAAAAGACCAAAACAGATACTTCTCAAAAGAAGAAATATAATTTGTCAATTAATATATGAAAAAATGTTCAATATCTCTAGTAATTAGAGAAATGAAATTAAAACTACATTGAGATTTCATTTTACTCCAGCGAGAATGGCAATTATAAAGAATACAAATAACAATAAATGGAGATGCCTCATAAAACTAGGAATGGAACCACCATATGATCCAGCTATCCTCCTCTTCAGTATATATACAAAAGATATAAAAACAGCATACCCCAGTGACACAGCCACATCAATGTTTACAGAAGAACAATTCACAATAGCCAAGCTATGTAGCCATCCTAGGTCCACTCAACAGATGAACAGAAAATGTGATATATATACACAACAGAGTATTACTCAGCCATAAAGAAGAATGAAATTATGGCGTTTGCTGGTAAATGGATGGAACTGGAGACTATCATGCTAAGTGAGGTAAGCCAATCTCAAAAAACCAAAGGCTGTATGGCTATCTCTGAAATGTGGATGCTAACACACAATAAGGGAGGAGATGGGAAGAACAGAAGTTCATTGGATTAGACAAAGTGGAATGGAGGGAAGGGTTGGGATAGGTAAGATGGTAAAATGAACTGGACATAACTTTCCTATACTCATTGATGAACACATGGTCAGTGAAACTCCACATCATGTACAACCACAAGAATGGGATCCTACTCAGAATGTTATAATCCACGTATGTATAATATGTCAAAACACACTCTGCTGCCATATATATCTAAAAAGAATTTGTAAAAAAAAGCATCGGTGACTATTTGCATTTTTCAAAAGCATACAACAGTTTCATCACTATTAGTATCAAAACAATACATGAAATGCTCCAATTTTTGTAATAAATCCAATGTTGTTTTGACAAAAGTATTTGATAAAATAGGGGTTAAGTTTATTTTGTCTTCTCACAAACCATTATACTCTCAAATCATTAACCCACATGAACAAAGTTATTGATCTCTCTGTAAAATATTCAATCTCGTCCATTAAATTTGCAGCATACAGTATCCTCTTTTTCAGAAAGCAGTTGCTTTAATCAAAACATTAGAAAAAGCAATATGCACAAATTAAACTGCACATCAGAAGTTATTTCAAACTATATTGTTGTAACATTTTGGCTGATTACTCTGACTGGCTGGCTGTAAATTTTACAAAGAGATGGGTATCTAAAAGTAAATCAGTAAATGAACACCATTTGATGTGGTGGCCTGAAACATAGTAACAGAAAGCCAAGTAATAATTTTCAAGTTAGAGCTTTGTAGCTTTGGTATTGAGACAGAGCAAATAACCGACAAATAGGATTTAGCTGTTAAATTCTGCATTTATCTGTTAATATTTTATAAGAAAAAAAAATCTAAACAACATTTGGAATCATAGTAAATTAAAACTGGAATAGTATTCTGAGGCCCCATGCCCTTACTGAGGAGTAATCTACCTCCTTCCCCCTCATCTCCTACTCCTGATCTCCCTCTATTTTCATAAGAGCCCCCTTTTTCATTACATTTTTCTGTCTAGCATCCACAGATGAGAGAAAACATTAAACCCTTGACTTTATGAGACTGGTTTCACTTAGCATGATGTTCTTTCTCCATTTCCACCCATTTACCAGCAAATGACATCATTTCAGATCTGTCTGGTGGAAGAATCAAACACAATTGTTTCCTGATGCCCAGTCCTTAACTTGTACCAACATGTCTTCCAACCTAAAACACATTTTTATATCATATGTAAATTAGAAAAGTGCTCAAGATACTCGGGATAATTGTATATTCTTTCCCCTCTCAAGGACACTATTTTAAAATACAACATTGACCTAACTAAATGGGAAAGAGTGAGGGAAGGAGCAAAGACCAAACTGTTTTCATTTGCAGAAAACTCTTACTGGCAGACTCCTAAGAATTCTACTATTAAACTTTCAGCTCAACTTTCCCCATATAAATTTATGACAACAGAAGAAGCTTTGAACCATTTTGATTTCCTCCTACTCTGAAAAAGATATTAAGAGGTGAAACTGGAATTGACAGGGCCATTAAAACATGACAGTAAGTTTTTAACAGTCTCCCTCTAATCTGACATTCCAGATCATTTCTCATTTCACCAGAGCCACAAAAAACTTTTCAACTACAAAGTCAGACTGTCATATCCTTGAAACCAAGGTTGGTTTCTAAACTTACTGCAACTGAAATTCTCTTTCAAATTTCTGCTCAATTTAAAAGTACAGCACATTGTATCTTTAGTACAGGCTCTATTCATGAAGAATTATCAGAATGAGGTTAATACACGCGAAAGTATTCTTCAAGTGTGAAATTATTTCAACAGATGGAAGGCTCTGTTTTGTTTGGTTTTGTTTTACACAAGGCCTATAATTGTATTGCTGATGTGAATACAACAGACCATTCTTAATGGTAAATCCTTTAAAAGCAGAAGTGAGTCAAGGATGTCTACTCCTTGTAGCCATTAAAATTACTTCATTTTAATACTGATCTGGAGGTTGTGATCAGTGCAATAAGACAGGAAAAAATAAGGCTTGATAAGGAAAAAGCAAAACTGTTCTCATTTACAGATCATATAACAAAGTGGCTGATATAAGACCAGGGTATCTTTAATGTTTATTCTGTTCTGTGCATGATAATCAGAAAGAAAACCCAAAGGCAAATTGCTGAGTGTGATATATATAATGCTGGATATCATTCTGCGACCAAAAATATTAAGAGCAAGTAGATTATACTCAATGTTAAGGTCACACATAAGCAGCCTTTAGGGATTGGAGATGAGAGTCATAACATGCAAAGGACTATGGCTCCAACTGGATTCAAAAAACAAAGTAGATGTAGAAGCTTGAGGAAAATATTTAGTCCTAAGTTATTAACAAAAATGTAATCATATTTGTGCGGTATCACTACCTCCTAAGGTTTCCTGACATGAGCACCAAATTGCTAAATGAGGGTATATCAAGAGGAGAAGGAATTGGGTCAGTCACAAACCAACCGGTCCATACCATAGGGTCCCAGCAAATTTTTGTTTCTCAAACATTGCTGATATATACATTTCTGTTCACCTCCATCATCAAACTATTATAAAATTATTTTTATGTATATATATACTTGTATAATAAAAAAGCATAATCAACTTTTATTATACTAGCTTGTATATGATTTTGCTTGTTTTCTACATATTCACAAAATTCAATGTGATTTAAGCTACTTGTCAATAATGAAATATCTTTGATCTATATTTTATACATTTTATCTATATAATGCACTAATGACTACCTTCTAAAGAACTAAAGTTTGGATTACTGTCTGCCATACCAAAGAAAAGCACACCAAATATTTAACAGTGCCATCATTTAACTTTTATTTTGGTGTTTAGTAGTGTTTCAAATATTTCCCCTCTAAAAATTATATAATGAAGCAAACACTAATTTTACTACAATGGAGCAAAATAAGAAGCCAGAGCCTGCAAGAACAGGGAACCGTCTGTTTTAGTTCTATGAAGAAAGTAGTATCAATCAGAGAAAAACTGAGGGGGGGGGGGACACTGATTGGCTGAAAATATACTAAATGCTAGGGGGAAAAATGTTGCTCCATATGCTGTAAGCTAGATCTTTCTAAGTAAACTTAGAAACTATATAAATTATGCCTATCTTCTTTATACAAACAAGGAGCTGGTTAGCTTGTAGAATTTCAAAAATGTATAAAATTTTTTTAATAATTAAATTTACCTTTTATAAGCATATAATGACTATATTACACACAGTACAATAGTTTTTAGTATTTTTGTCAACTTGATGTATCACTTTTCAAAGATTGGTATTCGCTCAGATTTTAAGTTATTTGTGTATTTCTAGCTCTAAATGATAGATCTATATAAAAATAAATTTTTTTGCAGTGCCAGGAATCAACCCCAGGGTCTTGTGCATACTAGACAAGCACTCAACCACTGAGCAACACCTCCAGTCCGCCTCAAAATGGATTTCTGATCATAGTGTATTTATAATATTCCAAAATAGTGAGATCAAAAAAAAAAAAATAAGAGAAAGAGAGAAAGAAAAAAAGACAGAGGAGTAGGAAAAGGGCAAAACCACCAACTTGCAAGCAGATTTTAATGAACGATGTGCCATTTGCAAAATTCAACAACTGCACTTGGTGGGCATATGTAGGCGAGTGCTTTTATGGGTGCTATTTTAAAAAAAAAAAACAGTAAATATAAAACGAAACAGATTTGTGAGTATACTTCAGACTACCTACTGGCAAGTATTTGCTATTCATTAAAAAGACTAAATTTGCTACTCGGGTAATGAGTATCTAACTTACAAATTAGCCTCAATGTTTCCTTTTCCCCAAATAATTACCTGAGTTTTGTGTAGCTCACTATTTATTAACAATATCTACTAGAAGGGCAGGTAAGAGCAAGATGAGCATATCCACCACACTTTGCATTTCTGATACAACCTGGAAAAATTAATAACTTGTTAGCTATTCTCCACTGACAGACAGAATCATTTGTATCCAAGCAGTTCTGGAAAGCAATGTTTTTCCAGGCCTACAAATAATGAGGCTGAGGAAAGATGTCAAAATGAAACGTGTAAACAAAAGGATGTATAATGTGACTTAGCACAGACCACGTCAACAGAATCAGAGAACCTGCCAGCACTCAACAACAGGCCCACACTGATTCTGACTCTTGCCTTACTGTCAAAACTTTAGACAATCGCCACATTATTTTGTCAGAAGAGCAAAATCCTCTGGGACAGTTCCGAGCCTTCACAGCGCAGCCTGAGAAGACATTCTGTTCTTTCCTGTTAGCAGGACAGCCAGGCCGCAGCTCTGCCTACTTAGGAACACACCTGAAAATACCCCTTTGAGAAGGTCTCAGGATCAAGGATCCAGGAGTGCACAGCAGAAAATATGGTATTTTTGCAAATAAGACATGAAAACAGGGAAAAACTTAAAATGGGCTCCTAAAACAGCCCTATATAATATGCTAGAAAAAACAGAAGGGAGGGCCTACCTTGCAGATCTTGTAAAGTGATTCTTGACCGTCTCCTCCAGTGTCCTTGAAGTAATCATGAGCCGGGAAAGTGCGATGAATATCTCGAGTAATAACACTCTCCTGGGCTGAGTCCTAGAAGGAAAACCCACATTTGGTTATTAACGTAAAATTTATTTTCAATTATGAAAAACATCATATACACAGGGTAAAAAACTTTAAAAAGCACAAAAGACCTACACCCCCAAATCCACCCTTTTACCTTAGACCTGCAGTCCTATCCCCTAAAGATAAGAACTAACAACACTTCTTTATTAAGTCCTTTCATCCACCAAGTGGTAAGTGTGTGTGTGTTTATATGGGGGTAGAAGATATCCTACTTTATTTATTAATCTATTAATGATGATTTTTGCATTTTTCTATTTATATAAAAATAATATCGTAAGAAACATTTGGCGGGGTAACTAAGGATTGAGCTCAGGGGCACTCAACCACTGAGCCACATCCCCAGTCCTGTTTTGTATTTTATTTAGAGACAAGATCTCACTAAGTTGCTTAGTGCCTTACTTTTGCTGAGGCTGGCTTTGAACTTATGATCCTCCTGCCTCAGCCTCCTGAGCCACTGAGATTACAGGTGTGTGCCATCACATCCGGCATAAGGAACACTTTTATACATGTGTCTTACATGTATGTTCAAGAATAGATTTCTGAAGGTGGCAGTGCTAGGTCAAAGGGTATACGCATTTTCAGTTTTGATAAAGATACTATCCCCCCAGAATGGTCAGACCAAAATATGCTCCCCAAAAAAGCAAGTATTATGTCTCTTCACATGAACCCAATGCCACATGTTTTCTAATTTTTAATATTTGAAAATCTAATAAATGAAAACTCAAACCACAGTCATTGAGAAATTACAAATACTACCAACCCTCTCCCCTCATACATGAGGTTAATTACCCAACTCATCCATCCCACAAAACAAAAAGCCAAGAAACTACTATAGTAGGATGACATATGCTTTAAACATAGACCCAGACATAGTTTTAGACAGATGTAGAAACCAAAAACTTAAAATTGAGTAAAATTCTAAGCCTTATTTAAAATGATTAATTATCCATTTGAATTTTTTTAAAGTTCCTGGAAATGTTTGTTGTATCTGCATTTAAATGTCAAGAAAATACGATGGGACTACTTTGAGCAATACTGATGATGAAAATATTCTGTACAATTCAAAGAAGCATCAAAGACTACTAATTGCAAATTAAAAGTATTGTCCAATGTCTTGCTTGCATAACAATTTGAATAGACTCCCCTTTTCATTCTCAAATCAAGAAAGGAAAAAAAAAAACATTTAAAATATGAATTACTCTGGTGAATGCTGCCCCCCTTGCTCTCTGCAGCTGAATGCACAAGGAGGGAGCAGCTGATTAGCTCTCAGTTAAGCCACTGCCCGCTCTGGCTGCCTGTTTCATTTTAGCTGTTATTTCATGCTGGGTGGTAATTAGATCTTATATCATGTAGAGAAACAAAGGAGGCAAACTCAAGAGATCCAAATTTGCTAGCAAACAAGGAACATATGATAAATCGGTCCAGAGGAAATTCTGATGGCATACCAGAATGAAATGCTAAAGCTGAATAAAAATGGAACTTTTTAAAAAGATAAGCTTATGCCACAGCATAAGCAAAAGGACAGATCATGGAAAACTTGTATTTGTCAACGTAAATGCAATTGCTAGTGATAAAGAAAATTTGACAGTAGGAGACTAGAAAAGGGTAAGTATAAAGGCAACATATAGAAAATATATTACAGGAGTGGGAGCATAGTCTGCGGTAGAGCACGTGCTTAGCATCCATAGGCCCTGAGTTCAAACATCAGCAATGCAAACAAAAAAAAGAAGGAGGAGGAGGAGGAGAAGGGAGAGAGATAGAAAGAGAAGACAGGAAAGAAGGGAGAGAGGGAGGGCGGAGAGAAACAGAAGAAAGGGAAGGAGGGAAAGAAAAAAAACATATACTGTGAAATGTTTATTTTATCTGGTCTGGAGTCTGAATATGAAAATCTGGTAACCACACCGACCAAAGTTTTCACTACTCAGTTCTCCCCCTCCCCCAATAGATTTCTTTTCCATACAGGAAAAGCTTGACCAACAAAATGTTACTACTATCATTGGTAAATTATTTTAGGGGCAAACATGTGCCCAGTGACCCACAGAATAATTGTACTCTGCAGAACACTAAGAGGAAGAGATAACCGAATTTATATTACCTAGAAACTGCTTACATGTGTAGCATCATACTTTTTAAAAATGGTATCAACAGACTGATTCAGAGAAAGGGAAACTGAATAAAAATTTCTAGAAAGTAAATTCGCATAATACCAATAATGTTTTCTATGCATACCTGATCTTCCCTAAGAAATAAAGGACAAAATCAAAGGAAAATAAAATCACCAACATTTCCTAAGTTTCCC
Source organism: Geosciurus inauris (assembly GCA_004024805.1). Classification (NCBI taxonomy): domain Eukaryota; kingdom Metazoa; phylum Chordata; class Mammalia; order Rodentia; family Sciuridae; genus Geosciurus; species Geosciurus inauris. The sequence continues at coordinate 9,631 of PVHX01016837.1, forward strand.
ATCTCATCAATATCCAGACCCACAACTGGACCCACAGCTAACTTCTCAGGAGACACCCCCCATTCTGCTCCTCAAAGTCCAGCAGGGTGGTTCAGTGACTTTGGGGCCAAACTCATTGATTCCATTTCTGCTTTTCTCACTTCATATCTACAAGATCTCAGAGTAGGTATTTATTCTTTTTTAAAATTATCTTTTAGGTTATTTTTATGTTTTACTATTATTATTTCATATTATTTTTATTATTATGATGTTTATAAAAAGCTCTAATGAGCTTTATAGTTATACACAGTAGTTGGGTTCATTCCGACAAGCTCACACATGCATACAAATTGATATCAGTTCATGATTTCCTCCTTCTCTCTCCCACTCCCTCCCTTCTCCCACTCTCCGTCCTTTACTAGACTTCCTTTTGCTTGTCTACTAATTTGTATTTGATTGGCTCTTTATTTTATCCTGCCCTTCCACCCATCCTTTATTTTACTCCAGCTTCTGCACATGAGAGAAAACATTCAGCCTTTGAGTTTCTGAGTTTCACTAATTTCACTTAGTATGATATTCTCCATTTCCATCCATTTACCAGCAAATGCCATACTCTCATTCTTTTTTATGGCTAAGTAGAACTTGATTGCATATATATATGCCACAATTTCTTTATATATTCATCTACTGATGAGCATCTGGGTTGATTCCATAATTTAGCACTTGTGAACTGTGCTGCTATAAACACTGATGTGGCTGTATTGGAGTAGTACACTGATTTCAGATCTTCTGGGAAAATACCAAGGAGTCAAAGTTACTTACTTTTGCTAACCTTCAGTTTCATTGTCTATAAAATAGGATATTATCAAATGCATAATTTTATTTAGAATAAAATAACTTATGTAAAGTGTTTACAAATTGCCTAGTATAAATGGAGTACTCATTACTGATTGTTTCAAGTTTTGGTGAATTGTATTTCAGACATTCTTCTGTATTTGTATAGGCAGGAGAAAGAACGATCTCAAGCATAATGCATACAAGTTACAATTCTGTACTAATTCTTGTAGAATTTGCAGCTTGATGATATATTAATACACATACCTTGTTCTTAATTTCTTTTCATGTGTGTTTTGTGTTCTAAATTATCCTTGTGTCTATTCATTGGCTAGTAAAAGCAAAAGTCAACAATTATTTGGATAAAGAATTACTTTTATTCACTGATACGCTCATTCTGGGATCAGCTTTGCATACAATCCCCAGAACAGGGAAAGATGTACACAAATATGCCTACAAAGAAGATGGGAAGGACAAGGTAAAGACGGATTTGCCAAAGCATTCCCCAATTCCATCGTTACTTTAGAATTTAGCTGCTAAAGATCAGAAGAACTGAACACATGGTTATGAGCAGGAAAAATGCCACTGTGACAACTACGTACCTCCCTTCTGGACTATCACCATCAAGAATGTAACTTGTATGCAATATCCTTGAGATCATTCTTGCTCCTGCCTTAGATTAGGCCATACATAAAAGCTGACTTTGGGCCACAAAGTGATGAAAGGTTTGCAACAAAGTCTGAAAAGCTGAGTTTTGTTCCCCATACTTTATACCCCTAGACTCTATCCTGGGAAACTAAATTCACTTTCCCAGGATTTTCTTTAATTTCCAATCCATTAAGTCATACGACTAAACCTACCCTCAAAAGAGTCAACAATTTTCAATGGATAAAATACACATTACAACAGAGGATCTTATTCAGTTTATTGAAGAGCAGTTGAAAACTAGCTCTAAAGAGGTATGATAAGGAGCTTCATTAACTTTGGATCATGGTAAAGTGGGTTCCATTTCAGGCCTGCTGTCAAGAGTACTATGAGCAGTTCTTCCAGTACAATGTATCTGCCCTGATGGATCTGTAATTCTCTGAATTCCTACTAGAAGAGAATCATCACTGGCTAGTTTGTTGTAAAAAAATAAATGAATGCAACATTCAAGTGTCAACAAGCATCTGGAAGACAGGTTTGGAAGACCACAGCCTATTATTTTTTATGAAGCAATTTCTGGGCTGTCAAGAACCAGAAGGGCATTTTAGTGAGGATGACTATTTTCATGTGACCTTGGTGGCAGCAGCAGCCGCAGTATAAAAGTAATATGCTGACAAATAAAACTCTTGTCTATACCTGGATTTGCCAAATTTTAAAAACTGCGACAGCATCTTTTCTTATTAATTCCTATTATCAAACCCAAAGTATAAACTGTACTTTCACTTTACTTCTACCACAAAATCAATTCAGTCTCATAAGTTCCACACCAATGTGTTAGTGCCATTGAAAATACCAGTGCAGACCATCCCTAGCCACAATCCACCGGCAGATAAATGATTTAGAGCTAAAGACATTTTGACCTTCGAATGTGCCTTCTACTACTCCACAGGGATCCTCCTTTAGCTCTGTGTCGGGTGGTGAGACATCACAGATTAGTCTGCTTACATGTCCCTAAAAGCAGATGGGTTGCAGTGGTGGGTCTCATTTATCTGCCTTGATGTTTGCCCAAAATGCAAAAAGCCAGAGATGAAAGGAAAAAATATTAAAGTGTATTTTAGTTTCTAATGGGATACTAAAATTATGAGGTAGAAACAGTAACAAAAAGAGGCTGGGTCATTGCCAGCCTTTATTACTTGTACACAGGGATAAGTACTAAAGTGAGTGAGGTATAGGGAGGCAAAGAAATAACCCTCAACTGGATTGCACCGTGAGCGAGCTGCTTTCCAGGCACTGCACACATGCTGCTAAGTGCCTCCAAACCCAAGTCTGATATAAAAGTTAAAAATAACCCATATTCTGCCTTCAAATAAAAAGAAGTCTCTTGAGGGAACGTGGCAGCAATGAGAACTAAAGGGTACAAAGGGGAGAAGAGAAAGTGTTCACAGCCCAGTCCCAGGATTCATCATGTGCATCCTGCTCCCGAAGGAAAACACTGGGACAGGGTCACAACACACAAAAAGGACAAAGCATTCCTTTGGGACTAGAAGGCACTGCAGAGAAGGGACATAACTTGGGTTCCCAGAGATCCTACAGGATCTCAGAGTTCAGCCTGACTCTCTGGGGTTATGTAATCCCAATGACAAGTCTCTGGGGCTACACTGGACTTTCAGTACTCTCTATGAAATACACTAATGCCATGTTTGGGTATACATTCATCTCAGGTCTGCTGACTGCTCACTGTCCCAAAAGAAGATTCCAATGGGATGTGTGACAATCTTGGAATGCATGTCAGAGGCAATAAACTTCTGTTAGAATGAAGAACAATAACTAAACTCCATGCTTATATTTTCCAAAGTTAGATATATTTCTAACTTTGCATTATTTAACTATCAAATTATGATTTTTATAGTCCTTCAAATTCTTTTGCAATACATTAAAAAAAAACTAAGAAAAAGCTCCATATTTATTATCCATTGTATAAAAACAACATTCTTTAACTTTTCCAAGAAACTTTGAGGAATGCCTGTGATTAAAATAAAGGGAGTTTGATAAGCCTATTCTAACCTAATCATTATTTTATAATTTTATTGATTCTGATCATGTGTATACTAGGTAATTATTTTTACAAGTTGAAGTTTTAGCAAATATTCTACCTCTTGAGACTTCCATCACTTTAAAATCTTCTCTTTGAAACTCTTAAAGCTGTTACATCTTCTTTTTCTCTTTTTCTTTTCATACCAGGGATTGAACTAAGGGGCACTTGCCCACTGAGCCTCATCCCCAGCCATATTTTGTGTTTTATTTAGAGACAGGGTTTTACTGAGTTGCTTAGCACCTCACTTTTGCTAAGGCTGGCTTTGAACTCATGATCCTCTTGCCTCAGCCTCCTGAGGTTCTGGGATTACAGGCGTGCACCACCACACCCACCTCAGTTACATCTTCTTAAATTGAATTGTAAACACTGAAATATACATAAAACAAGCTTTCTATTTTCTTTATAATACAAACCCATTCATGTATTCAACAAATACATTTCCAAGCACCTATTATGAACTGGGCACTATTCAAGATGTAGAAGATACAGGTGTTGGCAAGGCAGTCTCTCTCCTTATGGAAGATACATTTCAGTAGTGGTGGGGGAGATATTAAGCACACAAGTGTACAACCCTGGTTGCTGAGTGAACAGCCTATCCAAAATAAACAAGATAGAGAGATGGTAAGGGAAAGGGCTGATCTTGGGTAGGGTGGATTTTTTTCTCTTTGGGTGAAAGTACAAATATTTAGAGAAGGTATTACAGTCAGGGGAAAGACGGCACAAGCCCCTGAGGTGGGAGTGGGATGGCAATACTGCTCTGGACAGTCCCCAGCTTTTGTTGACCTTTATATTTGCAGGTGTCTTCAAGGAATGGCCAAAAATGACTCTGTGACTTTCCTGGGTGAGCATTACTTCAGAAATTTATAAGTATAATTTAGTTACAAAATGATTTAAGTAATATATTATTAGTTGCACATGTCCATATGAAAACTTACCATTCAAACATTTAACATTTCTTCTGTGCAAGAGGACAATGTGGGCTGGGGTGGTGGCTTGGTGGAAGAGCGTTTGCCTAGCATGTGTGAGGCACTGAGTTCAATTCTCAGCACCAAATAAAAAAATAAAGACACTGTGTCCACGTACCATCTACAACTTAAAAAAAAAAAAGGCGGCATTGTACCAGGATCCATGGCATCAAAAAGGCATAGGAAATGGTCCATTTTGTTATTTTTTATAACAGCACATTTCCACTAATACACAACTGTAGTCGTCCAGGAGTGGAAGATGCACTACTGGTGCCAACAACACAAGGAAGAGGAATGGCTGAGGATGAAAGGTTCATCCTAAGAGGCTTCAAGAGTCTAGTTCTCAACTATAAAGATCTCCAATACATTATGCATTCTAATTCCATTCTAGTTAATACCACAGCTCTCTTTCCAGGTATTGTACTTCGCCCTCTCCTTCCCTTCCTTATCCCCACCCAATCCCATGACAGAGGGCCCCAAGTTGCCAGGCTGGCCTTGGACTTGTGATTCTCCCACCTCAGCTTCCTGAATAGCTGGGATTACAAGTATGTGCCACAGCACCCAGTTCCTTTCTTTCTTCTTTTTTGTTTTTTGGGTTTTTTTCTATTTAAGAGAGTTAATTTCTGTTTCTTCAACAGATTTTGTAACTATTACTCCTTTGGAAGTAGAAGAAATCCTTTTGAGATAGGTCAGATTCTTTTGAAATAAAGCCAAATGAGAAGTAGATGTCTAATTTTTTTTTATTCTATACTCTTTCTCTATGTGATTTCAGAAATGAGGATTGTCATTCTAACATTTACAAGCACCCAAAGTTTATCCTTTTCACTTTCTGTGGTTTTTGCTCATCTCATTCTGTCCTCAGCCCTGCATACCACTTGCTCTCTGTGGTCTACCTGGGAAATCCACTCCTGTGACTGCAACTACCATCCAACTTTCCTCTCATGGATCTTTACTAAAGTCAATGGCAAACCCCACTAGTTATCATCTCAGATGCTATTTCAGAACATATATTCCCAGATCCTACGCAGATTTAATCTACCAAAATTTTTACAGTACTTTAGGCAATTTGTATTTTTAATAAGCATCTAAGCAGCCACCAGCAAATGTCCCCAAACTATTATTTGGGAACTTTTGTCTAACAGACCTCTCATTCTACATTTAAAGCTTAAGGAAGGACTGGGGTAGCTCAGTGGTAGAGCACTTGTCTAGCATGTATGAAGCACTGGGTTCAATTCTCAGAATTGCATATAAATAAAATAAAGGTCCACTGACAACTAAAATTAAAAAAAAAAACCTAAGCAAAAACTCAATTCAGAATTTCCATATAATCAAGCATCCTTTTTACCCTCAGTCTCAATGGAGTAAGCATCTATTTCCATCCCTGAGCTGACACACAAAAGGTTATTATGGAAGTCTCTGCTCCTTTTTTCTCCCTTGACCAACTGGCCCTCTGGGCTTTTGCTCACTAATTTCTAATAAAGGGAAAGAAAATATAATTCTTACAAAAATTTTGATATTCTAAAAGTAACTTTTCTTATTCTTCATGTGTAGTGCTGCTTTTTGAAGGCCCACTGACTTGAGTCAGTGGCTATGAGACACAAGAAGGTTTCTCCCCAGAAGGCTCTCTGGCCCTGCCTTTTTATTTAGGTCTGGTTCTACAAATAAAACCTCCCTCGCTTTTCCGAAGTTCTAAGTCGTTGACACCAAGCTGCATATACAAAACTGTTCTTGTGCTGCATGGTAACTAGGTATACAGGGAACAGTTCACAGAATGAAGGAAACTGATATTTTCTTTAAACAAGTTACCTATCACTTAGTCAGCTAGAATGTGTCCTTCTCTGGCACTCTACTACCTGGTTCAGGTCATTACCACTTTGTGCCTAGGCTATTTCAACAGCCTGTCAATCATTACATCCTTAGGCTTTCACTCCTTCAGTCAGCCTGGATAGTCCTTTCAGGGTCATCTACCTACAGCACTACTTTGTTGCCTTGTAGTACTCAGATCCACCTACAATATGGTCCCACGTGTTAAGTGCAGATAGAGAAGCACCCTCACTGCATGTCATCTGAGCCACATGCCATTCTCACACTTGCACTGTTCTCTTGAGCTTCAATGCCTCTGAGCAATTACCTCTGCCTGGATGATCCCACTTTCCACATTTTCCTATAATGAAATCCTGTTCATTTGTAAGGGCTTGTTAGACTTCTTCTGCAGTGTTTTCCTATAGACCTCTGGTGAAAGCACCTGCTTCCTTTATGTTCTTGTAATATCAAGTTGTGTAGATTTCCATAAAACATATCACATATTGCCTTGGGCTAATACATATCTTATCTCCACTGACTAAAAGATTACTCCTGGCTGCTAGAGATGGTGCCTTAGAATAACATATCCACTACCCTACATCTAGTAAGGAATAAACAAATATTTGTTGAATAAATGATTCTATGAAAGAAGAAAATGGTGAAACAGAAAGGGAAAGGATAAAGAAAGCGTTTATATTGTCACTTAAGTGGACAGTGGTCATGCCTCACACTGAACCAAAAATATGAGCTGGACTGGGACAAAGGTTCCTTTTTTGGCACTTACTTCTACCCTGTGAAATGCCTTAACCTGGGTCCCTTGTGAGAAGGTTGATAAACCATCACAAGGCAGAATGATAGCCGATGCGACCACAGCCACAGCCAACATCATGATTCACAATGTTTTCAACAGAAACAAATGGTCTGGTGTTCAAAACTCTACTCTAGCTAACTGTAATGCAAGTCATCCCACCTCAGTTTACAATGCCAATTCCTGATGTGTGGGAAAGAACAGTTGAAGATTTTACACAGATATATTAAGCACACATTTTGCTCAAGTATATACTCAACTCACCTGGAGTCAAATGCTTTCAAAAGATGGTAGAGTGCCATGGTTACCTAAGCAGCCACTGAAAAGAGTAGTCTTCCAAGTCAGCATTTCTAAATGCTGATTATAGCTGTGATGTTGTGTTCAAGATCATAATGTAAACGATACAGCCCTCAAACAAAACTGGGATGGAGTGAGCTAGAGAACTTTCATAAATGCAGCAAATGTGGAACCACAGGGAGGAGGAAGGCACAGCAGCTGATTTTGATTCTTTAAACAACAAGGATGCAGCACTGTGATCTTGAGTATCAATCAATAGGACATGTCTGGTTTTGTCACCAAGGGAATGTCTGCAGCCTCTGAAAGTTAGGGAGAAACGGAGATAGGGTGGGAAAAATGAAGCAAGAGCAATCTGGCTCTAAACTGATAGCAGATACTGCAACAGTACTAGACCACAGCCCACAGAGAGGATCAAGGAAGCTTGGGCAAAGAGAAAGGAGGAAAGAACGACACGAGGAAAGGGCACAAAGATATTTCATGAGCAGAACAATTCTTAATTGTTAGCTTTTAATTTGCATTTCACTAAAAGATTTTAGCAGGGTAACTACTACAAGAATCAGTGCCCTGTGAAGAAAAATAGTCAATATGCTCAACTATACAGCAGGCTTTATCTTATAGTGTTAAAATTCCCTAAGGATTAAAAGCCTCAGTGATTTGCCCCAGATTTAGGGATTGCCAGATAAAACACTGCATCTGTTATAAAACATTGTTTTTATACATATACATTTATATATATATTTTATATATATTTATATATACAGACACAGTTATTACTTAAAATTAAAATTTAAGTGGGTGTTCTATATTTTTATTTGCTAAATCTGGCAGTCCTACTCAGATTACTAATATTATAGAGTTAGAAAAAACAATTCCTAAGTATCTTACAGAGTTAGAAAAAACAATTCCTAAGTATCTTCATACATGGTCTTTTTTAAATATTTTTTTAGTTGTAGGTAGACACAATATCTTCATTTTATTTATTTTTTTTTTATGTGATGCTAAGGATGGAACCCAGTGCCTCATGCATGTGAGGGAAACACTCTACCACTGAACCACAATCCCAGCCCCATCATACGTGGTTTTAATCTTATTTAAATTACTTTAGCATATTTTGGTCTGAAAGGTACCGTATTCAATACTGAACCATCTACATTTAAATTTAACAGTGTTAAATTTACTTAATAAAAGTGAGGAAGTACTAGTTAAAAGCTACAGATACTGCTATAAATAGATTCAGAATGATCTGATGTAAACTCTAAAAGCCTGGGAGCAAAATGAGGACATCCAGATAACAATGGAGAGACATCATCATTAGTGAGATTACCAAGTCTGCGAGGCACTGAAACACTGAATTGATGGCCTAGAAAACAAGATCAAATTAAGATACAGCAGACTGGTCTGAGGTCCCCGAAGACAAGAAAGCAGGGGACAGATGAAGAAGATCCCTCCTGGTGAATGTAGGACAGAGATGCTGAAGATGTTTATTTCATCAACACTGAACTCCAACCAAATGCCAAGTAAAGATTTATTGATTGATATATGAAAAAAGTATTTGGCCACAGAAAAAAGTAGTTTTAAAATTAGCCTGATGACATAAACCTATACCTGAGATTTCAGTACTGTGGTATGCCTCATCCAAGGACAACTGACCTTTCTGGTTTCACACTGGACATGCTGATGTACAGAAGGGTCAGGGCACAACATGAAAGGCCCAGCAGGTACAGCAGAATGGAGGCAAGCAATTATACACAAGTGCCAAGTTAGGAAAGCTGAATGTGTAGGGTTGCACATAATAAACAATTATTTTTAATTTAAAAATTAAATGAATAAATGTTAACTTCCACACTTACATGCTCTTGATTATTTTTCCAAAGGATTTTAAATTTCTTACAATAATTTTTACCAACTAGCTGACACTATGGTATCTGTCTATAATGATGAACTTTTGAACAAATTATTAGTCTCTGAGTTAAATTACAAATTATTTAATTAAAAATGTAATTCTTAGCCGGGCGTGGTGGCTCATGTTTGTAATCCCAGCACTTTGGGAGGCTGAGACAGGAGAATTGCCAGTTCAAAGCCAGCCTCAGCAATGGCAAGGCACTAAGCAACTCAGTGAAACCCTGTCTATACATAAAACACAAAATAGGGCTGAGGATGTGACTTAGTGGTCGAGTACCCCTGAGTTTAATCCCTGGTGCCAAAAAAAAAAATGTAATTCTTCTCCTCATATTGTATACTTTAAAATAGAAAATTTTTAAATGAAAGTAATTTCAGCAGAACCTTCTTTAATGCACCCACACATGCATATGCTCCACACACAGTAACCCACTTCCATTGAAACAATTTCCTCAGCAACTTTTATCTTTTTGCCTGCAATTAACCAACCATGGAAGGAACTTAGTTCCCCAGGCTCAGGGATGACAACTTGCCATCTCAAGCCTCAGGGCTGGACACAACAATGATGAATCACTTGAACTATGACTAAGCATGCATTCAGGTATAAACAAAAGATGAGCACAGAAAATAAGGCACAACATTTTCTTGGAACAATGTTTTAAATTTGTTCTTTTTAGATATACAGTAGAGTGTATTTTGACATATTATACATACATGGAGTATAACTTATTCTGGTTAGGATCCCATTCTTGTACATGATGCGGAGTTTCACTGGGGTTTATTCATATATAAATATACAAAAGTCATATCTGATTCATTTTACTGTCTTTCCTATTCCTGTCTAATCTCTTGAACTTCTATTCTTCCCCTTCCCAGCTCTTATTGTGTGTTAGCATCCACATATCAAAGAGAACATTTGACTTTTTTTTTTTTTCGGATTGGCTTATTTCATTTAGCATAATAGTCTTCAAATCTGTCCATTTTCCAGCAAAAGTCATTAAGCCATTCTTTTTCATGGCTGAGGAATATTATATCGTGTATATGTACCACATTTTTTTTTTATCCATTCATATGTTGAAGGGCACCTAGGTTGGTTCCATAGCTTAGCTATTGTTAATTGAGCTGTGATAAACATTGATGTAGCCGTGTCACTATAGGATGCTGATTTTAAGTTCTTTGGGTATAAACTGAAGAGTGGTTTAGCTGGGTCAAATGGTGGTTCCATTCCAAGTTTCTGAGGAATATGCATACTGCTTTCCAGAGTGGTTGCACCAATTTGCAGTCCCACCAGCAATGTATGAGTGTATCTTTTCCCCCACAACCTCATCATCATTTATTGTTACTTGTATTCTTGATAATTGCCATTCTCACTGGAGATGAAAGGAATCTCAGTGTAGTTTTAATTTGGCTTTCTCTAACTGCCAGAGATGTTAAACATTTCTTCATATATTTGTAGACTGATCATATTTCTTCTGTGAAGTCTGCTCGATTCCTCTGCCCATTTATTGATTGGGTTTATTTATTTATTTATTTGTTTGTTTGTTTGTTTTGTTTTGTTTTGAGTTCTTTATATATCCTGGAGATTAATGCTCTATCTGAGGTGCAGGTGGCAAAGATTTTCTCCTATTCTGTAGTCTCTTCCTTCACACTTTTGATTGCTTCCTTCACTGTGAAATAGCTTTTTAGTTTGGCACCATCCCATTGATTGATTCTTGATTTTACTTCTTGCACTTCAGAAGTCTTGTTGAGGAAGTCAGTCCTAAACTGACATGATGGAGAGTTGGGCCTACTTTTACTTCTAGCAAGTGCAGGGTCTCTAGCCTAATGCCTAAGTCCTTGATCCACTTCTAGTTGTTTCGTGCAGGGTGAGAGATTAGGGTTCAATTTCATTCTGGTACATATGGATTTCCAGTTTTGCCAGCAACATTTGTGGAAGAGGCTGTCTTTTCTTTTATGGCACTTTTGTTGTGTATGAGATAACTGTATGTATGTGGAGTTGTCTCTTATGTCTTGTATTGTCAATTGATGGTTTGATCAGAAAGAAAACCACTGAAGCAGCAGTAATGGAAAAACCAGAACTGAAACTCTCTTCCTGGAGCCTGGAGTCCTCACCTCCAGCTGGTAAACTTGATTTTTTTCTTTCTCTCTATAAAAGTGTATCCTACTATCCAGAACATTGGACAAGACACAGAAGAAAAGGCTGAACAAAATTTAGCCTTCTTTAGGTGAGTGAGGGGGCCTAAAATCTGATAATGGGCCATACTGCAAAGGTTGGGTAACTGTAGTATTGATTCAGAATCAATATTATGCAAACGAAATACAATGCTAAGCTTTGTATACAATTTAAAATTTCCTTATAGTCACATGAAGAATAAAAAGGAACAGAATAAAATGTTAATAACATTTTATTTAACCCAACAAATATGAAATATTACCTCAAGCTTTAATCAACATTAAAAACTCTTAAAATGTCTTACATTTTCTTTTTCATAGTAAGTTTCTGAAACCTGGTAGGAAAATTTTTACATTTAGAAAGCCTGTTAATTCTGACTTGCCACAGTTCAAATGCTCAACAGTACGTGTGGCTCATGGCTACTGTATTAGGGAGTATGGGTCCAAATTTCAACACACAGAAGCCACATCTTATACCTTCAAATCTTTTGTCACAAATGTCTCTCTGTAGGGGAATATAAATTAAAAAAAAATTTTTTTTGATTGGGAGGAATAAAAACAGGGAGAAAAGAAGAATGGAAATTGAATGAAGTTCCTAAAACCTGCCTCCAAGAGCCATCAGCCCTGTGTCTCCTAAACAATACAGACAAGAACTACTGGTGCTCTGCCTCTTCCTGACACACTTGGATTTCTTAGAAGGTGGGAAAGCCCACTCTGAAGATCATTCTTAGCCCTGCTTCCACACGACTCATAACTAACAAGGGCTTATCCTAGCACTCTGGCTAACAGCCGAAGACCACTGAAAAGCACAAGCAGGGCAGTGATCTTAAACATTTTCTAGAGACTTTGGCTTCACACATATCCATGTATAAATGTGCAGATCTCAAGAGATACGTTTTGTTCTAAAAACTGTCAAAAATTATAGAAGCATGTGTATTTATCTTGTAGTGAAACGGCAGTTAGCTGTGTTGGTATCATCTGAATTCTTCATTTAAGCAGTGAGAATGCTTACAGACTAGGATCCAGTCCACTTAGGGCCCCCTCAAGCCTCTCAATCTTCTTTAGTCACCATAAAGAAGAACACTAAAGATGACCTTCCATAGAAAACATAGTGGAAAAATTAAAAAGCATGGGCTTTAAAGCTACCTACAAACTATATATTCTTAGACAAGTCACTTAATGTTCCTAAGCTTGGTTTTCTTTAATCCTTTTACTCCACCAAAAAGTGATATTAATTCTAATTTCTAAAATTGTTTTAAGATTAGATATCACCTTTGCCAGTCATAGTGCTAACACACAGTAAGCATTCAACTCATGGCAGATTTTAGTAAGTCTGGGATTCTTTTTTTTTTTTTTAATTCTATAGTATGAGGGCAATAATTCCAGCATCTAGAAGTTGGGTAAATCCTAGAGCCTTTGGATACTACCAGGAAGCCAGATAATACCCCCAAACTCTTAGACAGTGTCACAATAACAAATAGGAGGCCATCCTTGTTGCTTCTCTGTGAACTGTGTTTCATGATTACGACTCAGCACTCAGCATAGTGGGTAATAATCAGAACTAGAAGAAAACGGAAAGAGTTAATGCGACAGTGTATCCCACAGACTCACTTCTGGAAACTTTTGCTTGTGATTGACAGGCACACATATGTGTATGTATGGGGAAAGTAAAAACAGTTTGAATACCACTGCTTTACAACACTGGAATCTGAAAGAACCCTGAAAACTTCTCACTTCCTAGGAGATACAGATGGGCAGGAAAGAAGAGAGCATCTAACTCCCTCAGAAAGGAATTTTTAGGACAACTGTGAGATGGATTTGTTAAAGATGGATACATGGATAAGGACACAGTGATCAGAACTTTGATCAGTGTGTTAAGTCCTCAAGTGACTATGGACAAAGTACAGCTAGTTGGTTATACTATATGAAATCTTCATTGAGTAAAACATTTACTTCCCCCTAATTCCTTAATTTTTGCTATTTTTAATATAAAAACAGTACTTGGAAAATATAAGAGTTAAGGCTCTGGTGAGAGGATTTTTTCTGACTTTATAAATAGATTCTGATATAAATCCTTTTTGTGTGTGGAGTTAGATTCACATAGTCTGAGAATCCTGATAGTGTGTAATGCAGACGCTATAGTTTGCATTGCTATTTTCGGTTCTGAAAAGAAAAATCAACCTGGATTAAAGCAAATGTGATTTTTAAACAATGAAGCGTGGCCGACTGGAATGTCTGGATTAAAGGAAGAAGTTCCAGCACTGAGAGTGAGGGAACACCAGCCCGTCTTCCAGGAGCCCTCCCAGCATCCCTGCGTGCCCTGTCTGAGTACTCCACCGCACCTGCTCATCAAGGTCACAGTGACCTCTGTATTGTCCAGCAAAGAATATTTTTCAGCATTCTTATTATGTGAGATGGACAGCATGTGACAACTGACCATTCCCTCCTTTTGAACCTATTCCTCTGTGGGCTCGTGGGCTCCCTTTGCCTGATTTTCCTCTCATCAGTTTGCACTTTCTCAGTCTCCTCTGCCAGCAACTCTTCTATAAAATTCCCATGAGCTCTTGTCCTCTTTTTCTTCTTAACCAACACTTTCTCTGTACGGTTTGTACTTACACAAGGCCTCAACTTTAAGCCATTCATTAATGATTCCCAAATTATGTCTCCAGCCTTCTGACCTACATTTCAAACCATTTACTGAGCCTCTGCACAAAGGTGCCCTACAGATACCTCAAACTCAGTGTACTAAAAACCAAACGCATCATCTTTTTCCCCAAATACTCTTTTCCTTCACATAGTCCTCATTCACTGTGGCTAAATCTGGGAATCTTCACATATGCATCCTCTACCCTATTAGCATACAATTACAAAGCTGTTTTCTCATTATTGGCTCTCAAATTCATCATTTCTCCATTTACAGTGACCCACCCTGATCACAGGACCTGAGGTTCCTCTCTCCAGAATATTATCATACTACATATTTTTAATAAATTTATTGAGCTATAATTCACATACTAAGAAATTTATCCATTTAAGATGTAAAATTCACTGTTTTTGAGCATTCACAGTACTGTGCATTTATCACCACAGTCTAGGTTGAGAGCATCTGCATAACCCAAAACAAACCTACCCTTTAGTCACCACTACCCACAATACTCCCACCCTTGGCAGCCTCGACTTTCTGCCTCTCTAAATCTGCCTGTTCTCAACACTTTATATAGACAGGATCATACACTCTGAGGTCTTCTGAGACTGGTCGCCATCATTTAGGCTGTTTTCGATGTCTGTCCATGTTGCAGCATGTGTCAGTACCCCACTCCTTTCTATTGCTCAGTGACATTCCATCGTGTGGCTACGGCTCATTTTATTTATCCATGCATTACTCAACGGATACCTGGGATGCTTCTACTTGTTGGCTATCATGAACAGTATTTCTATCGGCATTTCTGTACACATTTTTGTGTGCATTTGCTTTCCATTCTCTTGGGTGCATACCTAGGAGTAGAACTCTGTATCTAACATTTTGAGGAACTGTTGAAATGTTTCTTAAGGCAGTTCCAGTATTTTGACATCCCAACTAGCAACATATCAGGGTCAGGATTTTCCCACATATTTGCCAACAGCTGATGGTGATTACAGTCAGACTAGTGGATGTAAAGTGGTATCTCACTGTGCTTTTGATTTCTATTTCTCTGACAGCTATTAATATTAGGTATCTTTTCATGTGCTGGTTTAGACATTTACATATCTTCTTTGGAGAAGTCTATTCACATTTTTTTCCAGTTGGATATCTTTTTATTACTTATTATGGAATTAGAAGAGTTCTTTATATAAAGAAAGTACAATGAGATACCACTTTACATCCACTAGTCTGACTGTAATCACCATCAGCTGTTGGCAAATATGTGGGAAAATCAGGACCCTGATATGTTGCTAGTTGGGATGTCAAAATGCTGGAACTGCCTTAAGAAACATTTCAACAGGGGCTGGGATTGTGGCTCAGCGGTAGAGCGCTTGCCTCGCATGCGTGAGGCCCTGGGTTCGATCCTCAGCACCACATACAAAGCAATAAAATAAAGACATTGTGTCCATCTACAACTAAAAAAAAATTTTTAAAGATTTCAACAGTTCTGGATACTAGATCCTTATATATGTGATTTGTAGGTGGTTTTCCTATTCTTTGGATTATCGTTTAAATTACTTGGTGGTGTCCTCTGATTCACAAAAATTTAAAATTTGGTAACACCCAATCATCTGTTTCTTTTGTTGTCTATCCAATCCTTTTGGTTTCATATATAATAAGTCACTGCCAAAACCAAGGTTGTGAAGATTCACCCCCCTCCCGATGCTACACTATAATTACATGTCTTTATCCACACACTCTGCTCCTTCTGCCTGAACCATATTCCTGGAACTCACAAGACTGTCTTACTTATACACGACAGCTATGCAAATGGGTATGGCATTTACAAGGTATAATGTTTGTTAAATACGAAAAAAAATGATTTAGTGAACATATTTGGGAAAATTTGAGTGACTTAATGACTGTGTTGTATCTGTATTTTTGGATTCGGCAGTTAATACTGGAAAACCTAATAAATGTATGTCTGAAACTACATAGGACAAGTAAAACAATTTCAAAGTCCAAGGAAAGTAAACTGACTAAAGCCATCTCACTTTTATAAGTCCTTTCTTCATGTTTTCTAAGGAAATCTTGGTTGTGGATCCATTTGAGGAAAGTAATGACATTATAGAGAACAATTTATATCAGAAAATATAATGTTGTATCTCTACAAAAAAGTATTCACTTACAAAGGTCACTAAATTTTCACCTTTATATTTTTAGTCCACCACATCAATATATTTTCTAGATATCACTTTTTTCATATTTTATTAAATTTCTTTACAAATATATTGCCTTAATTTGTGACCCTCTGTTTCAAAGAAAATAGAGTGGTACTTATAAAGTTATATCGTAAGCAATCATCATCATACCCATGAAACATCCTATGCTTCCTATGCTTATTTTTGATTTTTAAAAAATTTCCTACTTTTATGGTATATTTTTAGAATGTGATTTATTTTTTAAAAATACAATAGACAAAAATTCAAACAAATATGGGACATCTTTAAAAATTTCTTTTGATTTTTGTTCTAAAGCTGTATTTATATAAACATATAAAAACGATGTTCCCATTATTTAAACTGTTTCCAGCTAGACAATGTTTTCTTCAGCATTTAACTGAGTGTTGGCAATTGAAAGCAGAGAAGATCAATGTGATTGGTTAATTAAGATTTCAAAGAAACTGCTGTTCCCTAGAGGGGTGGCTAATTTCTCATTTATAAGCCCATTTATAACTCCTGCTCTGAGAAATGGTCCTAATAAAATTCACAGTTAAGTAGGCTTTCAAATGCATACCAGCCATTAACATTTGGACTGCCTGCTGCTAGCAAAATATTAATATTTGATGCCACCGCATGTTCATTTTATAAATCAGTTTCAGAGTCTTATAAAACAGCTTTCTTTATGTTAAATAGATTAAACTCGGGTTGTAAAGGCTGGTTTAGAATGATTTCAAAGTAGTTTATAGCTACTAGAAAACTATGCATTTTCTGATTAGATTATTGGCTATATCCCCTCCGAAAATTGCAGGAAGATACTGTTTTTAGAACAAAGAAAACTCATCATAGGATGTTCTGCTGAATTCACAACAGTGTTGGTGAGCATAAACACTTAGTATCACTATTCAGACTGGCAAGCACGGACGTGTGTGTTTTTAAAAAACACTATCAATAACCCTATAAAGTTTTGTTCTTGGATACTACTAGTGTACATAAGCTCTTGAATTAACAATATTCTTTAACAGTTTTAATTCTTAGAAACAGGTCTTCTATTTATTGACTCGACCTTTCTATATAACTTTTACAGTTCTATGAGAAGATGTGTATCTTCATTCTCAATGCCTGGAATTAATTCACAGGGGCTGGGGATGCAGCTCAGTGGTAGAGCACTTGCCTAGCACAGCAAGGGCCTGGTCTCAATCCTCAGCACCACCAAAACAACTAAAATTAACATAATCAATGAATCATAAGGTGCTAAATGTGGAGAAGATGCCAGAGATCTACTTAATCCCAACATAGAGTGATCTGTAGGTGAGCTCTTAGAGAACTGTACTGAAGAATAAGGCACATAGCCAGACCTGATGGTGCATGCCTTTATCCCAGCGGTTCAGGAGGCTGAGGCAGGAGGATCACAAGTTCAAAGCTGGCCTCAGCAAAAGTGAGACACTAAGCAACTTAGTGAGACCATGTCTCTAAATAAATTACAAAACAGGGCTGGGGATGTGGCTTAGTGGTTGAGAGCCCCTGAGTTCAATCCCTGGTACAAAACAAAAAACAAAACAAAACAAAATTCAGTAAGCCATTTAAAAGTACATTAGTGATCAAAGAAATATGTCTTATATACAGACCTCTCTAGAGATCATGAAGAAACACACAATGCAGTTGTTCTCCTTAGTTGTCACCAACACAAATACCAGTAATAGACCTTTGTTGCATTTTGTTTTCTCAACATAGTTTTCCCATATGTAAAATTTATATACATGACTTTGCTTAAAATTTCTACATTTCATAACTTACTAGAGCACCTTCAAATATACAAATTTTGGGGTGGAATGAAGTTTTCTTCTAGTTTAATTGGTCTGACTTTCTGCCTTTCATGAATAGGCAAAACTCAAGATTTTCCACAGTAGTCAGCAGAGACAGAGCTGCTAACTAATTTGAAGGGTCTGAATAAAGACTAAAATGATAAAACCACACTAGAAAACTAATTGGCATTTAAAAAAAATGTGAACAACTGTACTAACATCTGCAACCAAAATGTAAGGTGGACTGATGGAGGAATTGAAAGATGTGATAAAGCAAAACCAGTAAAATATTAACAGAAGAATACAGAGTGAATAAATGAGTGTTCATTAAAAATCCTTTCAATTTTCAATTTTTTGTATGTTTGGAAATTCTTCAGTAAAATATGGGGGTGGATGGAGTGTTAAACATAACATATTCCACTCACAGATATTTATCCAAAAGAAAAATAAATATAGGTCCACAAAAAAATCTGTATAACAATGTATGTAGCAGCTTTGATCATACAACAAACAACCCAAAGGCCCTTTATCAGATGCTTGGATAGAAAACTAGAAACATGGGGCTGGGGTTGTAGCTCAGTGGTACAGTGCTTGGCTAGTATGTGTGAGGCACTGGGTTCAATTCTCAGCACCACATATAAATAAATTAACTAAATAAACATCCATCAACAACTAAAATATTAAAAATTAAAAGAAAAGAAAAATAGAAACATACCCATATAATGGAAGACCATTCAGCCATAAAATGATACATAAACCTGGATGAATCTCAAAAATACTAGGCCAAATCATAGTTCTCAACCAGGGTGATTCCATCCCTCAGAAGACAGTTGGCAGTATCTGGACACCCTCTGGTTCTCATACCTGGGAGAAGAAATTACTATAGGCCTTGAATGGGTAAAGTGAGGGATGCTGATAAGCCTTCCCCAACACATAGCACACCCCAACCCCTCCACAACCAACACCACAGAATGAGCCTGCACCAAAATGTCTGTGGTGTTCAGTCTGAGAATCCCTATGCTCAGTGCAATAAGTCAGGTGGTAAAGGAGTACATACTGTATGTTTCCATGTATATGAAGTTCTAAGACAGGCAAAACTGATTTATGATGATATTAGTCAGAGCAGTGATAGTGTGGGTAGAGGTCAAAGATGAGATTTCCTTTGGAGGAAAGGGAAGGATGAAAAGGGGAAAGAAAATGTCAGGTGAAGAAAAGGAAAACAGGAAAAAGAGTCAGGTAAAAGTAAGGAAGGAGAAGAGAGCACATTGAAGGACATAAAACCATTGATCTTGTTACAGTATCTTTCTGCTTCTCAAGCATCTGGTTTTACATTGCTTCCTCATGCAATGCTCACAGCATCAGATGAGGCACGGAGGTAACAGCTATGCCACATTGAAGATGAGAAAGCACAAGTTCCTATAAGTGTTAAATTACAAATTGGACACATGGCTAGAAAATGGCAGAGCAAGATTAGTACCCAGGCCTTGTGATAAAAAGGAGAATTTATGCATGTATTCTTCAAAGACCTGAGTTATATTTTAAGTTTTCAAACAGACAGAAGAATGTAAAAAGTATGTCCATCTGTGAGGGAAAGAAATGACAGGCAGACTAGCGATAAAGCCAGCATGAGAGCATGGACGGTGCACTGGCCCACTCTGCCCTACAAGGATCTCTGAGCACAAGGACTGCATCTTTCCTCACAGCTTAACTCCCCAGGACCTGGTAAGGAGCATCCTAACTATTTGCTGCATACATATTAAAAAAAGAAAATAGAAACTAACAGAATAGTATTCAGAACATCAAAGGAGAACTAAAATGCCTCCTTTGGCTGCAAACTGCGGGGGGAAGGAAGTTGTACTTGCTGGTGGAATGATGGAGGAAAGCATCAGACTGCCCATGTCTGTAACTTGATCTTCATCTCTCTGGTTGCATTAACCAATGAAGACTAAAAAGTTAAGAATCAGCCGGGCGTGCGCAATCCTGTAATCACAGCACTTTGGGAGGCTGAGACAGGAGAATTGAGAGTTCAAAGCCAGCCTCAGCAATGGTGAGGCACTAAGTAACTCAGTGAGACTCTGTCTCTAAAAAAAACACAAAAAAATAGGGCTGGGGATGTGGCTGAGTGGTTAAGTGCCCCTGAGTTCAATCCCCAGTACCAAAAAAAAAAACAAAAAACAAAAAAAACCCCAAGAGTTAAGAATCATTTTCTGGGAAAAATAGATCTTAGACATATTCCTCTGAGGTCCAGAAGAAGACTTGGGGCAGGGGTGGGGAGACAAGTACCACATCCACTATCCTGGCAAACAGTTATTCCATCCAGGGGGAAAAAAAAAACACTAAAAAAAAAGAGGCAAAAAGACTTACGAGAAAATCTAGGCTACACTTCTTCCACCTAGTAAAAAGTCAGAGTAACTCCTTAGGTAAAACAATGAAGTCTGAACCTTAGGCTATTTTTATCTTTGTGCTATTTAGAATTAGGAAAAATAATACATGATCAATAATTAAATGGCACTGATTAAACCAATCAGTTGTTTGATAATGACTTCTACCAAGAATATTCCCAGAATTAAGAAAAGATGCCATATCAGTACTTTTAATAACCTTATAACAACTTTTTTCTAAGTCCCAGAACCTACTGATTGTCTTATGTATGGAAAACACAACTGGCATAATTTCAATACGGGCATATTCTTTGAAAAGTACAACTACTGATATCTCCCTCCTAAGGCTTCAATCTTCACATCAATAGAAGAGACAAATTTCCTTGTAATTTGATCTATCAAAGAATAAAAAGATTAGTCTTGAGATCTAAGAAGGTTATTAACTTTCATTAAATGAAGAAAAAGATCAATATGAGCTTTCAGACACAGATCAATAAAACAAATGTAAAAGAGATTTTAAACTTCCTCTTTAAAATGGCACTATGGAAAAACTAGAAAGAATAACGAATGTGTTTATGATGCTTTCTAACAAATGTCTATGATCTTTCTTTTTTATACATCAGTATCTATTTTGTACTATATGGCAGGAAATAAAGTTATTCGCTTAATGTCAATTGTATAACTTGGTTAATGCCATGAGAATGTTTTAAATCTGTAGAATTTCTAGTTACAGAATAATTGTAAAGAAAAGCAAATGCATTCCTTTTGAGTTCTTCCCAGCAACAGACAGGTCCCAGAACCTACTGTAATGACTAGATGAGGCAGGTTTTATTATTGTGTGCCTTACGTGCATGTTAATCAGGACTCCCAACTACTAAAGGCTGGTTGCTCAGAGACATTTTGTTCTTTTAACCATTTAAAACATTCTCTTTCCAATCTTGCTTACATTATTATTTTGCATAGGAAATAAAAATAGAACTATGGAACCAAAGTAATTTTTAGTTCATGTACATGGCCTTTACTAGATTTGGATTTACCTTTTTCTAAACATTTCTCTGTTAAGCACTTACTATTCTCAGCAACTTTTTCTTTTTTGCATCAATAGTTTATTATGATAGTAGAAGATAAAACAAGTTTGGAACAAATACTGGTCATTTCTTTTTATTTCTACTCATATATTCCACATCTCAGAAGCCAGAAGAAAAAAAAATCATATTCATTTTGACATCAAAATATATCATAACATAGTAAGAATAGATAAGTTTTTAAAAAGATTCCAGTGTATTAAAAACACCTAATATAAATTTGGATATTCAGTGATTATTATTTTTTTAATCACAAAATAGTTTTGTATTTATTAAAAGTAAGGATCTCTTCTTACATAATCACATTGCAATAATCCAAACCATAAGACTATCAGCTATCTTTAATGGTAATTTTATAAAAAATATCGTTTTTAGTTGTTGATGGACTTTATTTATTTATTTATTTATTTATTTATATGTGGTGCTGAAAATCAAACCTAGAGCCTCACACATGCTAGGCAAGCACTTTATCAATGAGCTACAACCCCAGCCCTGGTAATATTTTTTGAAGCTGAATTTAATGTCAAGTGGCTCCTTGACATGGAAAATAATTTTACATATATTAAAGCAATGATTTAAAAAATAATGCCAAAATGATTACACACTGGTTTAGGATCCAAGACACTGCTTTTTCTGCAGCTAACTAAATATATGACTAGGAAGTATCATTAATTACTGGATCTCAGTTCACTTAACTGGAAAATGAAAAAATTGGCTTAACTGATCACTAATGTTTCCTCCAGTTACAACCTGTTATGATTCTGTATAAGAGCTACTAAAACAGGAAAACTACTATTTGTTTTTCAACTAAAAGGCATTATATCTCCAACTTACTTTTTGCCTTAAAATTTGCTGTTAAAATAGTACAGGAAGTTTTAACCAATTTCATTCATTCTCTTGAGTTTCTAAAGTTTAATTGAGAAATAAAGCATTTTAAAGCTACACATTGGGCTGGGATTGTGGTTCAGTGGTAGAGCGCCTACCTCGCATGTGTGAGGCACTGGGTTCGATCCTCAGCATCACATAAAAATAAATAAAATAAAGATACCGGGTCCATCCACAACTAAAAAAAAATATTAAAAAAAAAAAAGCTACACGTTGTAACTTCATCACTACTAGGGAATGAAATCTACACAACTGTGCCATGTCCACTATGAGTACGCCATAATTAATCATCGTGTGTGTTTGTGTGTGTGTGCACATAATGCAAATGCCCAAAGGCAGGCAATCCAGGGCCAGTGGGGAGGCGCTGTTCAAGCCCCCAGGGCCCCAGTTCCTTTCTGCTTTAGGCTCTACCATTCCTAGAGTGCAGAAATGTAATCTAGAAATGCAAAGAGTGCAGCCTGGGTCTTCAAGGTCTAAGATGTCTCCTTGTCTATACATGTCACATGTCTACAACAGCAGAAAGGAGGAACAAAAAAGGGAAGAGGGGTCAGAGAAGGCAAGCCAA
The DNA here is from genome assembly GCA_004024805.1 of Geosciurus inauris. Classification (NCBI taxonomy): domain Eukaryota; kingdom Metazoa; phylum Chordata; class Mammalia; order Rodentia; family Sciuridae; genus Geosciurus; species Geosciurus inauris. The sequence continues at coordinate 32,691 of PVHX01016837.1, forward strand.
CTCTCAAGCAATTTCCCCAAAACTACTCACTAGGGTATTTTTTTCTGGCCACTACTGGGGCACACTTAATAGCAAGGGAGGCTAGGAAGTGTGGTATTTACACTGAGAAACCACAGCCAGCTGAGCACGTGTCTACAATGGAGAAGGTGAGAAAGGACCTGGGGTCCTCACTGTCTCTACCATACCATCTGTATGACCTTGACCACTTCATGTTCCTGATTTCACCCCTACAAAATGAAGATGCTTTCAATGATTTATTTGGTCTAAATCAGTGGATTTGGACCAGCAGCAATTTTGCAGCCCAGGGCAATATTTGGAAACATTTTTGGTTGTCACAACTGGGAAACTGCTACCAGCATCTAGCAGATCCAAGCCAAGCATGTTGCCACAAACGATACGGAACACAGAACAAACCTCCACAACAGAGTCATCAGGCCCAAATGTCAACTGTGCCAATGCTGAAAAACCTTGGTTTTAAAAGTGTCAATTTTTTTAATGGGTCATGTCTACTTATCCCTCCTAAAAGAGCTTTTCTCTATGATCCTGAAATAACTCTGTAAAGAAGAAAGAGTTGGCAAGTTTATCTTACGTCCTACAGGAGAAAATCAATGTCCAAAGAAGTTAAAATGATTTACTTGGGTTTACAAAGCCAATTATGTATCAGTTAAAACTTAAAACCTGGTCTTACTATTTTACAACCTATGTTCATCTTCTCATACCTCACAGAATTTTAACTCATGTTTATAATGGTACACTTGAAAAGGTTTAAAATTTTATTTTCAAAATGTGAAGCTAGCCATAAGTGGTGGCACATACCTGTAATCCCAGCTGCTGGGGAGGTTGAGGCAGGAGGATTGCAAGTTCAAAGCCAGTCTCAGCAACTTAGTGAAGCCCTAAGCATCTAAGTGAGACCCCATCTCTAAATAAAATACCAAAAAGGGGTGGGGATGTGGCTCAGTGGTAAAGTGCCCCTGGGTTCAATCCCCGGTACCACCCCCACACCTGCCCCAGAAGCTAAAAACGCTAAGTTCTATCTTTTAGCCTTTGACTCACCTTAGAATTCAAACCTGGGAGGCAGAAATGTAATCTAGAAATGTTAACTCACTGTTCAAAAAAAAATTCCAGGAAAGAATCATAACAATTAACAAATGATTTATGAAGTAGACTTCCCCCTATATTCTCTGCTTACTCATTCACAGAGTCACCCACCCTCAATATTCTTTTCTTATCTCATAGGATGGGGCACCTACAGTTATATAACTGGGATATAACTGAAAACAGGACTGGCAAAGAGGACTACTGTGAGTACTATACTTAGGGATATTCGTTGGTGGGGTAGAGGTAGACTTCAGCTCAGTCTGCAGCATCAGGGAACATGGAAGAAAAAAGTTTCCCCCAGGCTCTCTATGAAACTCAAATGCGGACTCCAGCTATCAACCCTGAAACACAGCTTTCACAAAAAGAAAACTTACTTGGACACATATGATGGCTCCATTTTCAGGGCCAATCCCCTGGTATATGTGTACTTTTGGCAAAATCAAGAATCCATTAGAGTTCTTAGCACTCTCACCAAACTGAATTATTATCAAGATGACTTCATTAGAACCTGAATAAGAAAAACTGTCCGCTTAGGAAAGATTTGAAATAGAGTGGCTCAAATGCAATTATTTCTTCCATCCAGTTCTCTAGTCATATCTTTCATCTCATTCAATAGTATAAGAAAAACAACATTATTGTGAAATTAAAGACATGTAAACTAAAAACTAATATTTCAATTCAAGCAATATTCTAGGCATATTCCTATATACCATCAGTCCAGCACAGTTTGGTCTAAAGAACAGAGAAAGTTTATCGGTAGACATTGTAAATAAGAGGTGGGTAAGTTCCTTGATGGTGCAGTGATCTAAGGTCCCTATCTCTTACACTCAGTATTAAATAATCTCAATTTGCAATTTCTGAGGATGTCATTTTTAAATGAAATGTTCATTGTGTGCCTGTATGCATGTATATTTTGTAAGTGTGTCAGTATGTGGTTTTCTATGGTTTAAAGTTGAAATTTTTCTTACTTTGAAATAGATAAAGTTCTAAGACTTATGTTCATGATAATATGTGCAATATAGAGTATATGTCTTTGAGACATTTAATACGATGGTACTATTGGAGCATAAAACATAATAAAACACATGATATTTAAATTTCAGTGAACATTTAACTAACAAAAGCAGAGTTTGGGAAGGATGACCAGATGACTGATTTCTGGGTGAGATATTTCCTCTTTCTGTGTCAACAGAGAGCTAAGTTGCTGCTACAGATTCCTTTCATCTGAAGGAAGTACACCTACATTTGTCTAGAACCCAAGACTGATAATAACTGAGAAAACTAAAGAAAATGCCTGGCCTAGCTGAGTGTGGTGGTGCACGCCTGTAATCCCAGCAGCTCGGGAGGCCTAGGCAGATGGATTATGAGTTCAAAGCCAGCCTCAGCAAAAACCAAGGTGCTAAACAACTCAGTGAGACACTGCCCCTAAATAAAATACAAAATAGGGCTGGGGCTGGGGCTCAGTGGTCAAGTGCCCCTGAGTTCAATCCCCAGTACCAAAAAAAAGGAAAACAAAAGAAAATGCCTGGCCTAATTATAAATTCATAGACTTGCCATCTCCTTGTGATCTTGTAGCCTTGTACAAAACCTGCAGGGGTTCACCTTCTCAAACCATGGTACCAGGGACTTTTCACTATCAGAAATGAAAAGTACAGCCGGGCACCATGGCACATGCCTGTAATCCCAGCAGCTCAGAAGGCTGAGGCAGGTGGATCACAAGACCCTATCTCTGAATAAAATACAAAAAAGGGCTGGGGATGTGGCTCAGTGGTTAAGTGCCCCTGTGTTCAATCACACCAAAAAAAGAGAGAGAGAGAGAGAGAAAGAAAAAACAAGAAATGCAATTTGAGACCTTAGAGTAGAAATTCAGATACTCTCTCTATAACCAATCATTTAGTCCTTCTTTATTTTGAAAGACTGGGCAGATCAACTATGAAGGTCAACAGAATGACAAATGTCACAGGAAAAATTGCTTTCTCTCTAGGTTACCACTGGGCAAAACTTAAAACTTAACTCTGTAAAGTAGCAAATTTATTGTTACATATATTTGATGCAAAGGAAATTTTAACTTAGGCAGTAAAGCAATAAAATAGCATGAAGTACAAAACATCATGTCTTTACAGAAAGCGTCAGTGTGGTGGCATGCAGCTTCAGGGTGGATATTTTGTATGGAAAAGGAGGTCAACAAAACTGACCTATAGAAAGATTAACACAGATTTTGATTTAGACATATCATGCTTCAAAGAGTAGTAGGGATGAACTGCCCTTGCCTTTATCTAATGACTAGAAAATGTTTTCTCTTCAACTACTGGGAAAGGAAAAATATGTTCCTCATCTCTTTCCTCTTAAGGGATGAGGAGGAAGGGGCTACAAGAAGAATGCAATGTTAATCTTTGAACTGGGAACAGTTATAATGCCAGGATTAAGCTGCAGTGCTTTCTTTTTCTTCTGAAGAGGGCTACCTAGTAGGGCTTGGACTGCCTGCCCTCTGATCACTCTGACCAAAGTCTTTATGGTCTCTGATTTCCATGGCTGCATTACCTTTCCTGGTAAGAAAGCAGCAAACCTTCTGGATAGAGTGAGCCTCCTTTTCCACTGTATACCCTGGAGGATGTGGAAATTTAGCCTCTAAGAATGGCTCTAGACTTTTATAATGGTGTAGATAGTCAGCCCAACCTCCAGAGGCTTGAAATTCTTAGGCAACATTTCTAGCTTGCCTGAGCTTGGCATGAAGCTAAAGGAACCACTGGGACCCTGTCTGAATTGGCTGCCCTCATATTTAGCCTTGAGCAACAAGATGTTGTGATTCAGGTACAGACTCTGATCTGATCTAGGAACTATTTGGTAAGGTGCTAGCACCTGGCCTTACATCAAGACTATGATAGAGGTGCAGGTCTCCAAAGTGGTGGAAGTAGAAGAAAGGAGCTGAAGTGAGGTCACAGGAGCAAGGAGAATTCCCACAGGATGGCACATAAGCAAGAGATACATAAGGCCCTCAAATTGATGGCAGTAATGCTGATCCAGCAGATGGACATTGTGACGCTCAGCTCCAATCAGGAATCAGTAAGGCAATTAGTAATTTTCAAACTGAAGGTATCAATCCTGTCACAACCCTGAAGAGTTCACTGAACAATCTCAAGCATGATCCTAGGCAAGACATCTAGGCCCCAGGCTCTCCTCTGCGAAAACGCAGGGAGCTCACGGCTCATCAACGAAGGACAACAGCAAAGGCTGCTGCACAGCCATTCGGGGCCAGCTGGCCAGCTACGGGAGTTCAAGTGTGAGGGCAGCTTATTTCTTAGCACTAGTCATGACCTTGCCAGTTCATTCATGCCATTCAAAAGTATACAGATGATTCTTCACAGATTCACAGCATTAAAGAATATACACACGAGCATTAAAGAATAAACAAACCTACAGTTTGTCATCAGCCATTAACACTCCTTGACATGCTCCATTTTGGGGTGGTTGAATTCACAGACATGAATCTTCCTGTACAAATATGCCACTAACTCATGGGTATAAACCTCCAAACCTCTTCTTCATATCACCAGTAATGCTCCCAAAGGGGTCTACTTGGCTGCTATGGATAGGATATTAAATGTTCCCCCAAGGTCCATGTGTTAAAGGCTTGGTACCCCAACTGGCACTACTGGAGAGAGGGCTGAGTGGGAGATTTTAGGCCTTTGGGGGCAGGCCCTTCAAGGGGACACTGGGCCCCTGGCCTTCCTCTGCTGTGTCCCAGCCGTGATATGAAGTTTTCTGCTCCACCCCATACTCCTCGCCATGTTGTGCTGCTTTACCACAGGCCCCAAAACAACGGGGTCAACATGGACTGAAGCCTCAAAAATGGTGAGCAAAAAGAAACATGTTCTCTTTGTAAGTTGTTAATCTTAAGTATTTGTTACTATAACAGAAAGGTGACTAACACCTTGACTAAAAGTATACTCATCATCTAGCTCAAAGCCACCTTCAGAGTTGAGCTTATTTTATCCATCTAAAAACACTTCCAAATTTCTTGAGCCCTCAGTAAAGAACTTCTTTAAGACACAGTAAAGAACAGTAATGTGTAATGCCTACTATTTCCACAGTGTACGACTGGTCCCATCACTACCATTCAGATTACATGCTGACCTTGGCTCTGGCTCCTCTGATTTCAAGCTTCTGCCACCAGTATAGCCCACAGATGAGAAGGAGAAGAACAGGACGGGGTGGGTGGGGAGGGAGAGAGGCCTGACATAACATCTTCCTCAGGGCCTCTTAGCTTTAGTCACTCTTGTCTTTACCAAATCCATCCCGGATAGCACCAATGAGTATGTTTTTAAACCTCATTTCACATTTTTATTGTCTATGTTTTTGCTTATTGATATATCCTAATCAATCTAAAATGATATGTGAGAAAAATTATTTTTAAAAGTCAAAGAACTCTGCTTTTTATTATTGCATCCCCATAAAATAGTGCAAATACATGATCCTCCAACACCCAGCCCCTGCCATTGTAGTCTAACCATTCACTGATGTATAAGGAACTCTGTCCTTCAAACACACTGATCAATTCACATTCTTGGAGAAGGAATATGAAAAAATATTTTCCCACTTTTACAGTTTTGCTCTTGCTTTTCTATCCCTTTCCCCTCCCTCGTTCCCCTCCCTCCCTCTTCTTCTCCTCCCTTTCCCTCTCCCTCAGCACAACAAGCACACAAGGACAACAGGCATCAGCATCACTTAGGACAGTCTTAGGAAGCCATTCCTGTGGAGTGACAGTCACTTTTTTTAAAAAATTGTGAATTGAACCCAGTGGGGTGCTCTACCACTGAGATACATCCCAAGCTCCTTTTGATTGCGAGACAAGGTCTTGCTAAGTTGCTTAGAACTTGCCATCCTCCTGCCTCAGCCTCCCGTGTAGCTGGGATGACAGGTGTGTGCCACTGTGTTCAGTCTCACTCTTGCTTTTCTACCACATAGTATTCCCTAGACCTTTCTTTAACAAAACCATCTTCACCCACACAGAATCCATCACCTTTTGTGGTGTTTACATCTACTGCAAATCCAAGATGATCTTTTTACCCCACTTAAAACTCCTCCCCAAATTAAGAGCCAACATAGATTATCCATTGCCATATATCTCTGTCTTTGTTAATCATAGTAAACATTAAAGGATAGGAATGTACCTTGTATTTTTCTCCCTGAAACATAATCTTGCACAACAAATGTTAAATGAATCCCTAAACATATTTAAATAGTTTATATATAATCAAACCAGGTATTCAATAAATGTTGGGGTTTTACATGGTTAAGGGGAATAACTGTAGGGGCTTTTGCCTTAAAGCTAATGAAGGGTATTCTATCTATATTATAAACACATTAAGGAATGTTTCCAAGCTTAAAAAATGTTGGCATTACAACAGAGTTAAGGTTAAGCAACGACGTTAAGCCAAAATTAAGTATGAGAGAGAATTGTATCTTGGTATGTTTGTATTTCTATTAAAAAGGTGCTAAATATACATTCCATTTAGTTTATGTGTAATAAACTAATGCTTAACTCTAAACAAAGAATTCTCATTTATACAAAAAATAAAATTGTGAAAGAATGCTTACTATTTTCTTTATTGACTTTAACCATGACCACGAGAAGCTGATCAGGACATACTGCCATGCCATGCGCCAGGCCCCCTCTTGCTGATTCTAGCTGCTGGGAGCCTAATTAAGGAGCAATAAACAATTCTCTGCACGCTGGCCTTGGAAACTCCAAGTGTGAGCTAAAGTATAATGCAAGAAAGGTCATGCAACTACCACCATTATTATCACCTAAGAGCTAGTAGGCACCAGAGAGGACACATGAATTATGTCAGCAACTGACATACTAGAGGAACTTTCCTCTTCTTCCTTTAAAACAGATATGATCTGTATGAAGATCTGTGACATCCCACCCCTTGCTCCCTGTGAATATTTATTTTCACAGAAAATCACCTCTTTAGTATACAGAGATAATGTTAATTTTAAACTTCTAGGAAAGTACTTTGCCTTAAACTGAGAAAAATTAAGTTAAATACTAGATGTCTTTTTAAAGAACGGAACATGAGCCAGGTGCGGTGGTGCACGTCGATAATCCCAGCAGTTCAGGAGGCTGAGACAGGAGAATCACGAGTTCAAAGCCAGCCTCAGCAACAGCGAGGTGCTAAGCCACTCAGTGAGACCCTGTCACTACATAAAACAAAAATAGGGCTGGGGATGTGGCTCAACAGTTGAGTATCCCTGAGTTCAATCCCCAGTACCAAAAAAAAGGAAGGGACTACGACACGGAATTACATTGTATAAAAAACCCCAAATACCTCATTCTATGAAACTCATTATGCCATATTTTACTCTGAAGTAAAAGTACTGCTTTACAAAAAATCTCCTACTGCAAAATTTTAAGGAGTGCACTTACAAATGTTAAGGGGACACAGACGTGGTAGAGAGCTTTAACTCAAATTGTTATCAGTTTTATAACCCAGGTTTTAAAGAGGAGAATTTAACCCAATTATGAATACATTGTAAGAAACACTTTTTTAGATACCGCCTTTAAAATTAGGAGGTGAAATTCAGATTAATGTTGTTCAATATTTTAAGCAAACAGAAAATTAAAGAAAAGGTACTGAAAAAAAATGGGTAAATAAGAAAAGGTCCAAATTTAAAAACTGGACCAAAGAGTTGATCTAATTTGTAAAAGTAATTATTTTATATTCAGAAAACATTAACTATACAAAAGAGAAGAATAAAATGAAATAATAAAAGCCTAATGAGTCTGACTATAAATCAACTCATTTTTGAAGCTATAAGAGTAACTAAAAGAGCAGTGAATTGAGGTTGCCCTTACCGTGGCCATCTTGATTATCAATCCCACAGGGATCTGTGCTGAGGACTGTTGCTGAGGTTTTTGCATCTAAGTTCATGAAAAAAAAATGGTCTATTTTATTTTTCTGTACTGTCTATTTTAGGTTTCAGGATAATAATGTGAGCCTCATAGAAAGTATGTCAGAAAGTATTCCCTCCTCTTCTTTTTGGAAGAGATTGTGTCAAGTTGGGGTTAATTCCTCTTGAATTGTTTGGTAGAATTCTGAAGCAGCAAAACATCTTGATCAGGATATTTCTTTTCAGGAGCTTTAAAACAACTAACTCAACTTCATCAATTGTTAAATGGTTGATTTGGATTTTCTATTTCATCTTGGCTGAGTTTTCATAGTTTGTAGTTTTTATGGGGTTCATTTTCCCTAAATTGTCCATTAGTAAGTGCAGAGTTGTTTATAGTGTTCCCTCCTTACTTAATTTATTTATTTATTGACACTGGGGATTGAACTCAGGGGTACTCGACCACTGAGCAACATCCCCAGCCCTATTTTGTGTTTTATGTAGAGACAGGGTCTCACTGAGTTGCTTAGCGCCTCGCTATTGCTGAGGCTGGCTTTGAACTCGCAATTCTCCTGTCTCAGCGCTGGGATTACAGGTGTGCACCACCACGCCCAGCTCCTCCTTACTATTTTTTTGTTTTGTTTTGTTTTTTATTTAGGCTTACATGTTAACAATGTAAATGATTCATTGTACATAGATAGAGGATAACATCAATTCTCTAGTTGTAAGTTGTATAGAATCACAACATATATGCAGTCATACATAAAGTTAGGGCTTTGATGTCCATCATATTCCATCACCCTTGCTGTCCCCATGCCCCCTCCCCCCTTACACCCCTGTGAACAGAGATCCACCATTGTTCCCATGTCCTTCCCCACATTATGGATCAGCATCCACTTATCAACGAGTACATTCGGCATTTGGTTTTCTGAGATGGGCTTACTTCACTTAGCATGATATTCTCCAACTCCATCCATTTACCTGCAAATGCCATAATTTTATTCTCTCTTATTGCTGAGTAATATTCCATTTGTATATATACCACAGTTTCTTTATCTAGTCATCTATCGAAGGGCATCTAGGTTGGTTCCACAATTTAGCTATTGTGAATTGAGCTGCTATAAACATTGAAGTGGCTGCGTCATTGTAGTATGCTGTTTTTAAGTCTTTTGGGTATAGACCTAGAAGTGGGATAGCAGGCTCAAATGGTGGTTCCATTCCAAGTTTCCTAAGGAATCTCCATACTGCTTTCCAGAT
>PVHX01016838.1:0-41941 GCA_004024805.1 Geosciurus inauris
TCAAAAGCATAAAGCCTCTTGATATTTAAATGTTGGCAACTAAGTTAGAAAATTGTTGTTAACTATGAAATCCAAACAAAACTCACCTGCAAGCTGTCAGTCGGCAGCTCCTACATGGCAAAAGCTGATCCCTCTCATAGTTATCAGGTGTGGCCTCCTGTTTGGGGGAACTTTTGAAGGATGCTGGCTGTTTAATCTCTAAAATCTTTGAACTTGTAAGTGCCCTGTGGTGGTGCTTGGCTAGCACGGTTAATGATACAGTCATTGTCCCTTTCATAAACTGCAACGGAACTGAGGTTGCCAGAGCGGGCCGCACATCCTATACTTAAGTCCTCACAGTTAATACTTAGGCTTCACATGTGCCCTTTACCTCCTCCCGCCTCCTCCTCACTAAGGAAACTGACTATTATCTGCAGGCCAATGCAAATAAAGGTCACCAAGAGACACTTGCAGGCCAAACACCGAATGCTGGCATGGAGTAGAAGGGCTGATTGTTTGAAGGCTCCCAGCTAATAAAGGAAATGCCAATCAAAGGGGCCTTCTGGCCTGGTCCAAACTCAAATGGAGCCCTAGCTGTCAGCAGAGGCCCCAAACAGGACAGTGCTGGGATTTTCAAGGATGTCCAGCACCTACAGAGAAAACCTGCAGAGCCTGTTGACTTGACAGTCCTTCACTGACCTGGGGAAAACACAGGCAAGAAGAAAGCAGTGCTGGCTTCATTTACATGGCTGCCTTCCTCCTGAGGCAGGAGTGAGGAGGGAAGCCATCTTGGGGTGAGGTGCAGGGAATCTTCTGTATTTTTATACTTTTGAGACTGGTCTTTATAAAAGGATTAATTCCAGATCTCTCTAATTTTCCCCATGGAATGATACAAGCATTACAAACACTCCTCAGATCATAGTGCTGGTTTTCTCCAGTGGTGTCCTGCCTTTGCCTATAGTATACCATCAGCCCCAGAAAAGTGATATTTTAAATGATTTCCTCCCATTGAAGAATAAATGATTTAAGCTCCAGATGGGGCAGAAACAGCTTTTGCCTCTAAAAGATTGTGCTCTCACTCACCCTTTGGTTCAGTTCTATGGAAAGTAATGTTCCATCTATTCATTCATATTGCTGAACTCTAAAGCAGGTCTGTTCCCTTCCATCCTGCTAAAACCTTCCTGGGGGCATAAGGGATGGGGGAGAGGTCTTGAGCAGGCCACAGAGAAGAGAGAGAGAGGGTTCTCCCTCAAAAACACTTCAGGTACTGGGCTTGTAACTTAATAGTAGAACATATGTTTAGCATGGGCGAGGCATGGGGTTCAATCCCCAGCACCACCACAAAACAAAGCAGAAAATGCAAAAACAAACAAAAAAGCCCAACCAACTCCTTTTAAAGGTCTCCACCACAAAGACTAAATTAATTCTCCCAGCTCTAAGTGAGAAGGAAATGGGGTCCAGGGGACATTTCTTAAGAGCTCCTTCTAGAGGAAGACTCCGGGAAGACAGCAGTAGTGGCAAGTGTAGTTTTTAATCTCTCCAAATACAAACATAAAACCAGAACAAAAAGACAGCAAAAGAAAAGCAAATGAACACCTTTTCTAACAAAATTAGACAAACACCCCAATTTTAAGTGGGGATGTAGTGGCACTCCCTCTTCCACAGAAAATCTTAATCAAGCTTCTCCAGAAATCTGCACCATAATTGATCTTAAGACTATCAGCAAAAGAGTCTGTACTGAAGAATTCAATGTAGTTAAAGTCCCTATTTCTTGTTGCTCTATCTTGCTTGGCCAAGAAAGAGATCAGCACTCCAGATGCTGAATGTCCCCTTACTAGTTTTTCAAAAGAAACATTTATGGACTATCTAGTACAGTAACATAGAATATTTCATAGAATATAATATTCTATGAAAGTGTGTTTGCAAATGCGAAGTGTAACAAGAAGGCCAGATCCTTTAACAAGGCCTCTGGCCTTGGGCCTGAGCTTCACAGAGACATTTGTATTTCAGAGATAAGAGAAGTTACTAATTGGGCTCCATGGTAACAGCTGTCAGGGGGAGGAAAGAGGAGAGAAGCAGCTTTCCCTTTCTCAGGTACTGTCCTTGAAGTCTTAACTTGCCCAGAACAGTAAAAGAAAAAGCTGCTTTTATGTGAATTTCTGCAGACTGTGAACTTCTGAGCCCCTCCCCTTAAATGCGGGGTATAAAGTTCTGGAACTGCCTCAACTTGAGGTTCAGAGGAATTAATTATAGCAAAAACTGTGCCCTCTGAACCGACTGCAGTCAAATTAACCTGCTTCCTGTTTCTTATCTGGTGCTTGCCTCATCTATCCCTACAACAGGGGGAAACAAACTACTAATACACACAAGACCTGTATGGTAGCCCATCAGTCCAAGAGGAGCAAAAGGGAAACAGTGGGGACTCTGACTCATGAACCTGAGAACAGAAAGTGTGCAACACAGTCAGCAGGTACTTACTGGAAAATATGAAGGACTGACTTGAGAACAGCAGTTGAAACCAGAGGTGTCTGTGCTCCCAGGCAGCAGAGCAAAGGTCCTGCAGCAAGGACTGGAAAGGTTCCTGTGAACTCCCCCACCCAACTCATCAGCACTCCCTTCTAGGACAGAGGCCATGCTGGGAAGAAGCTGCTAGGAGCACAATCAAAATGGAGCAGAACAGAGACAAAGGAAACAAAGTTCAGACCATAGTGGGGGAGGGAAACAGGCCAGGATAGCTCAGAAAGCAAGCTGCCATATATTTGAATACTATACAAAAACAACAAAAGAGGGAGCTCAGTGAAGTAAGAGAAGCATTTTGGAATCCTGTTGCATTGTGAAGTTCAAAAAGCTAATTTTGCTAAAAATGAGCTATAGAAAAGTATCAAACTAAATACACACGAAGTTGTTATAAGGAAAAAGAAAATAAGGGCATGAATAGCATCCCACAGGCAAAGAATATAAGTTAGAAAGGCATGCCCCCAAACAACAATATTGTAAACTAATACTTCAAAATGACTTAAAAGACATTTAGAAAATATGAAAAAGAAAAACAAATCAAAATTAGAAAAATTCAGAAATGCAAAAGAAAAAAAAAGCAAATATTTCAGGAATGAAGAATGAACTAGAAGGAACAGACGAGCAAATATATATACTAAATAATGCCTTAACAGACATAAAATGTGCAAAAGAAAAACATTTTAAAACTGAAAAATAAAATGAATTCAAGAGAAAATGAGAAAGATTGAAGATATTGAAGAATAAATTGATGAAAAGCATCCTTTGTAGAAAAAAAGCCAAAGTAGGGGAATAGAACAAATTCTAAAAACTATGATTCACAAAATATTTTTCTAAATTTTAAAACAAAAGATTTGAAACTATAATATTGAAAAACAAATACACTATGTACCTGAAGATATCAACCCAGAATGACTAATACCAAGCCACACTGTAGTGAAATAACTATGCTGTTAGCAAAAACAAACAAACAACAACAACAAAAAAACAGGAAGGGAGGGAAGGAGAGGACAGTAGAGGGGTTGGGCAAGAAAAGGAGAGATCCTCTGGGCACCTAAGAAAAAGAACCTGAGACTCAGAATAGAAGAAATTAGATAGATAGTTTTTTTCCACAGTGTTTTTTGCCAGAGGAAATGAAGATACTCAAAGAAAGAATGAGCCAATGATTTTAAATATCTTTAAGATACTCAAAGAAAGAATGAGCCAATGATTTTAAATCCAGCAAAACTCATTTTCACATAGAAAAGGAATAGACAATTTTATCAACAGACTCAAGAGCCTTTCCTGAGGAAGAAACTTCAGACATCCAAACTGTCTTAGGGTAACACTAACATGAAGACTGGTGGTGGGCATTAAAAATATGCTTGACCTGTGAACTAAGGACCTGGGAAGGCTTAGCAACAATAGACATAAAGTATAGCTCTTGAAAAATGGAGTGGAAAGAGCAGATTAAAACATATGCATGTATGCATGTATATGTCTACACACAGAAACATTTCACAGCTCTGTTCATGAAAAAGGTTTGGAAATAAACACTAATCCACTAGCAAAGAACATCCCTATACCAGAGGTGGTATTAAAATACAAAGTCTCATAAAAATACAAATTATATCCATGGTAGATTCCAGTAGTAGCACAGGAAGTACACAAGTCTAGAACATCTTGTCATATAAAGCAAGGAAGCTATCAACAACAACACTCAGGTCATGTCAAAAGAACTTAGGAGTCACTTTGAAGAGAGTTTCTGCTGGTCATAGATATTAACATTTTAAGCTACAGTAATGATGATAAATACGAAGTATTGAAGCCTATTAAACACATTTAAATCCATACATGAGTTTTCAAAAAAGGAACCAGTCACCTTTGAAGTATTAGAGGGAACTAGTTTATTACCTTAAGAATTAGTAAGTAAAAAGAAAAATTCAAGCATTTACCCTTTTCCTACATGAGCCATTCCATTAATAAATCAATAGTAAATGAAGTATCTCTTTATAAATATGTTCCACTAATAAATGAGAAAGAAGAGACAGAATAGTACCACTTTGCAACCCCAATTAATTAATAGATGTAGACTTAAACGTCAAAACTGTTTGTGTCATAAAAAGAGAGAGAACCACATGTTCACATGCCTCCTATGATCTTGACAAACACCACCTAGAATCTTGCAAAGGGAGTAAACACGGATCTGGTCCAGTGTGTGCATCCAGTTGTGAAATAGTCAGGAAATACAGAGGACAAGAACATGCTGTACTGCACCCAGAGACTGCAATCAGCAAAATCCAGACTGAGAAACTCTGAAGGCCAATGGCCTGGATTCTTTGACATAAAGTTTAAAAAAAAGAAAGGGATGGAGAGGAAATCTATAATTTAAAAGAAACTTTGGGCTGAAGGTGTAGCTCAGTGATAGAGCATTTGCTACCATGTGTAAGGCCCTACGTTCAATCCTCAGAACAATCAGAGAGAGAGAGAGAGAGAGAGAGAGACTTAAAAGGCACAGTAAATTTTAAATGTGAGTAAAACTAAACTATAATAGTGTTAATGATGTGCATATACAGAATAACACTGTAAGCATGCACTGAAGTCATTATGATAAAGTCAGGATATGGTTTCATTTGTTGGGATGAAAAGACCTATAATTGGAATGGGGCACATGGAATGGGTTGGGGTTGAAAAATATCTTTTCCTTGACTGCACTATATTTCAAAAATGCTTACCTTAGAATAATTCATTATGTCCTATAGTTGTTTTGTATTGTTTTCTATACCTGTGCTTTATTTTCTGATGATGATGATGATGATGATGATGATGATGATGATGATAAAGCTCCCAGAAGTTTAATAAAGTATCACTTAGACTATCACTTAATGAAGTACTACTTGGCCAGTAGCTTGGTCAAATAGGCCTCTTGGAGGAGAGTTAGCTTTTAAAGTTTGACACCAGGCAAATAATCAGTCAGAGCTGAGGCACCTCAATTTCCTTTAAAGACAACTAATACATACAAACAGCATTGTAGAGACAAAGAATACAATAAACTGTTCCACGTACTCATCAATCATGGGGAAAAGGAAATAACACACTTCCCTCTACCGTGGGTTAGGATTTAGTGATTTTCTATAAGCAAATAAAAAAGGGGGATTAAAAAGATGAAGGAAAGCAGGTGTGGTGGCACATGCCTGTAATCTCAGCTACTTGAGACACTGAAACAGGAGGATCACAAGTTCAAGGCCAGTGTGATCAACTTGGCCTATCTCAAAATAAAGTAAAAAGGGCTGGGGATGTAGCTCAGTGGTAGAGTGTTTGCCTAGATGTGTAAGGCCATGGGCTCAATTCCTAGTCCTGGTGGTGGGGGGAAGGAAAGAGGAGAACAGAGTCATGATCAAATTCAGTGACACGTTGGGCCTCTAAACTTCCACCTGAAAAGGACCTCCCACTTTTGTGGATGGGAGTAGAGTCTGGTGCAGGCTCAGGAGATGGAAGCAATTCTGCATCAAAGACAATTTTGTCTCACCAGGCAGCAAGATGGCTCTCCCAGGATGCTGATGGACCACCAGCACATTCTTTGATTTTCCCCTTTCCTTGTGGGGAAGGAAAATAATTGAACCCTCCTGAGAGAACTATTAATTAATATACTGGATAATTATTATTTTTATGTCAGGAGATATGCAAAAAGTACTTTAACTGAGACAGGTCAGGAAAGCTCAAGTTAATTTTGCAGACATCTTTTAACAAGGGCTGTAAGTGGATGAAGATTGGATAGGGGATGACTGACCTCCTGGGGAAAACCACCGACCTTGTTCTAGCCCTCCCTGTCAAGTCCTCTTTTGTCTGGAGCCATGGTCATGAGTGTACTGTGCTATGGTTATCTAATTCTTGACCATTTTAATGGCTTTAAAATCTGTAAAAGGAAAACATTTCATCCAATTAAACAGAGACTTTCCAATTACAAAGCTATTAGCCATTAGAATAGACTACTAAGGAAAATTCTGCCACAAGAATCTAAAGATCCTTCTATTCAGAATCCCCAAGGTGTGGGAACACGTGAAGATAGGTCAAGCACATGTCATGGGTGTCTCCCAGGAAGTTATGATTGCACTGTCCCTTCACTGCCCAGATTGCTGGCCATCATAGCAGGGCAGGAGAATAAGATGGTGGGAGTATAGACATGATTTAAGTTCAAGCCCTGATCTTTGTCATTTTCTAATTCTGTCCTTGGGCAATTTCATCCACCTCTCCTCATGTCCATGTCCTCACATGTAGAATGAGGTTGTAATCACATCTCTTTCATTAGGTTGTTGTGAGAGTTGAAGGTAACAATGAATGCAATGGACAATTTATCTGACATTCCACAATAACTCACTAAATGCGACCCATTTTCATCATTATTATTAACCTCACTGTTGCCATGGGAAGAAGTGTTTATAAAGCAACAAGATAACTAGACAAATGGTTCTCAAAGTGTGGTCCCCAAACTAGCAACATCTGCTTCACCGGCAGTCTTGCTAGAAATGCAAATCTACCCCCCATACCCCTTAGATCTACTGAATGAGAACCTCTGGCGTGGGACCTAGCAATCTATTTTAACAGGCCCTCCAGTGATTTCAGGCACGTTAGTGTCTGAGACCACTGATATAGAACAATCATATGTAGAGGCTTCTCGGAAGCTTTAGCATCCAGAGGCAAGCTTTACTTTTCCAGGAAGCCTTGCCAAAATTTTGCTTTTTTTATTGACTGAGAATAATGAACTTGAAATCTAGTTTGGATTCTATCAGTCAGTGATGCTGAAAAGAATTCATGTCTGGTGCCTCACTACCTTTTAAGTACATTGAGGGCAGAGATTGTGATTTGTCATCTAGGTGTTCCCTAGCATCTCACACATTGTCTGACAGGTTGTAGACACCTGATAAATATTCATTGCCTGAACAATAAGTGAAAAGTTAGGAGAAAGTCTGCAGACGATTATAGCATTCAATCATCAGATAAATTCACATCTAAAGAAATCTAATTTAGGATTTTGTTAAAATAAAATTTTCTGGAACTTAGAGGACACTCATTTCTTGGGTTTAGTAAGCAACTTAAACATTTTATTAAAAATATGACTTCCAATTGAAATAGGAAAAAAAGATTAAGAGTGATTTTAAAACCTCAAATAACTAAATCCCCAATGAAATTGAATTTGGGACAGTACTCAGCCCTGAGGTTAAAGAGGAAACCAAAAGAAAACAAATGGGAATAAGGAATTTTAGTTATTGTTTAGCTCCAATTCTGAGGTTAGAACCTAAAATAGATTGAAATGGCTTTTTCTTCCTCAATATATATATATTAGCAGAAACATAAATAATTATATCCCAAAGCATGATAAAATCCAGATTAATCAAAGGAAGATAAGTAGACTAGACTGAATATAATTTAGTAAGACAGGGATATATTAAATTTTTGTTTTAAGAAGTTTCAATTAATCCCTATATCTCATTAAACATGCATCCCTGTTCATTAAAGTTTAAAATGTTTAGAACATAGAAGTCCTATTATTAATTTGAAGTACTACATCTTCATAGAAAAAAATGTCTTTTCCTTTAAGAATTAGTGTATAAAACTAACAACTGTAATTCCAGGAGGTATAAAAAAATTAAATGCAGTTTGGCACTCATCCACACCTATAGATTACATAGAAAAGAATTAAAAGTAATAAAAAAATCAAAGGCAGTAATGCCAGAATCATCCATATTTATTTTGCTTCTTTTATAAGCTGTGTAAACGGTCCTCCATGAAAACAAATGACTTTATCAATATTTTCAGGAAAACATATTTGGTCTTGTCAGTGTAAGATCTGTTGTCACCAACCTTGGAAGTTTGGTCTCTTGGCCCTGGAATAACACCTCTCTTGGAAAATTGACTTGGAGAATGAATGAAAAGCAACACCTAACTGGAGCAGCTCCTATACATTAGAGAGAGAGAGAGAGAGAAATCTAGATGACTGACAATGATTCCTTGGTGGCACTCAATGCAATAATGCAGAGTTAACTAATGCTTTAATAAGGATGTTAGATCCATCATTTTTTACATTTGGCTTAGGAATAACAAGAGACCCTCTGGCTCTGGAGCACCATGCAATAATTTGTAAGTAGGCTGAGAAAGATAAGGGACGTCCCAAAGAGCTTAACTTACTCTCAAGGAAAATGTACTGACTCGTTCCTTCATTCATTTCTCTTTAATTTGCTCTTACTTGTACCTTTAGATGTGCTTTAGATTTTAAAAGTAGGACAATTGATTTGTTCACTTTTCTATGCCTTCTCTTGACTCTTTTGATCACTGAAATCTTAAAGAATTTCATTCTGTAAAACATTTAGAGAAATTCTGTTCACTTTTCAATATTCCTGAAATTAATAAAAATAGTTCAAAACTTTTCCTCATTTTAAATTCCACAATGTCCTCGCTCTTTCTTTTTCCACTAAAATGGTTTATTGATACCCTATAGCAGTGGTATTAACAACTGTGATAATGGAAAATATTGCAATATTTTTTGTTTTTTAAAAAAGTGCCTTGTCTGCTGAACCTTTGAAATTAAGAAATTTTGTGTGTGCAAGAAAGAACAAAATATCTCACCTTCCACCAGCATGTCAATGACTCTGAAAGCTCTGTCTGCAGGCTACATACAGAGCTGTACGCTATCATTCTGATACTACAGAGGTTGTAAAGGCCTGTTTCAAATACTCAGCATTCAAATGACATGCACACATATGCACATCTGGCATTTCCTATTATTAATTGATAATATACCTTTTTTTTTTTTGGTGCTAGGGATCGAATCCAGGGGCACTTTACTACTGAGCTACATTCCCAGCCCATTTGTTTTTTTTATTTGAAGACAGGATCTTGCTAAATTGCTGAGGCTGTCTGTGAACTTGGGATTCTCCTGCCTCAGCCTCCTGAGCTGCTGGGATTACAAGAATGTGCCACCACGCCCAGCTCATAAAATAGCCTTTTAAGAGTGGGCCTTTGTGTGGCAAATGAGCCACACAGGCTAGAGATATGCTCAGGAGATGTCTCAGCCCATGTCTTCTCCCATGTCTACTTCAGAGGTCAACCAGTATTGCAAACAGCAACTGACAATTCTAGGCCCTTTCAGATGCCTGTGGTGTAGTTAGAAAGTGTCTCCTTTATTAGTCTCCTCCTTGGCTCACATTTGATGAAGGGATGACTTTATATGCTTAGATTAGCCAATGAATAAACAGAGGTCTTTTTGAGCAATGTTATTTGATAGTTCTGCAGAAACTGTACACTTGACTCTCATAACAATACTTGTTAGTTTGTGATATTAGAGGTATTTTTCCTTCACTATTAGCTCCCCAACTTCTGAGTCTACTCAGTTTGTGATGGTCTACTCAGTTTGCCCATTAACAGTTGGGCAAAGAGGGCAAGATTTTGTAATATAAAGAGGGTGATAGACTGCTGAAGCCGCTATGAGTTGGGACCTATCTCTGATGTATGTATATGGTATCCCTGCTGTAACAAGGGTCTTTTCAGTTATATATAACAAATCCTTTCTTAGGGATTAGGTGATTAGCACCATTCCTTTCATTTCTGTGACCTAGTGGATGAAAAATGAATACACATGATCTTAAGGGAAGGGAGTAAGTCAGGCTGTATGTTCTAGGCATAATAAAAACCATTCAAGCCTGGTGTGGTGGTGCACACCTGTAATACCAGCGGGAAGGGAGCCTGAGGCAGGAGTATTGCCAGTTCAAAGCCAGCCTCAGCAATGGCGAGACCTTATCTCTAAACAAAATATAAAATAGGGCTGGGGATATGGCTCAGTGGTTGAGTACCCCTGTGTTAAATCCCTGGTAACCACCCCTCTAAAAAAAAAACTATTCAAGAGGTCACAATGGTTACATATGTTCCACAAGGTTCTGAGACTTAACATGGTCCAAAACACATAGCATCTTCCTCTTAAAATACCCTGCTCCTTTGCCTATTTCCATTTCTCTATGACAGATACCATTTACCCAATTACATCTAGACATGTCCTAGCATTTCTAAATCCAATTTAGTTTCCTTATTCTGAGTTGGTGGGCCATAAGTAGGAGTTGAAAGTGGACATTTAGCAGGTAAGGTGAGTTGAAAGATGAAATAGATGATTCTGGAGGAATCAGGTGGAGTCAGGATTCAGGTGGTAATAGCCCCTGCCCTTCAAAGAGACGTCAATAGTAATCACCAGAGGGTGTCAAGAAGTCTGCTTGGAGATTTGTAACTGCTGCAGACAATGGATGACTGCTGAGAGGCTCGTAGTAAGACCTATAGGTGTTGTGTTAGATATGGAGTCACTAAAGTCTATGGCTATTCTGAACAGTTTGTTATCTAGCTGAGCCACAGATAGAGAAACTGAATGTGGGTCTCTATTCTTGCCACCCTCTACTTCCCTGAGGAAAGCAGCCACCAGAATACATGATCTTGAGGAGTGTGAAGGTCAAAGCCAGCATGTTGAGATCATACTGTGTCCCTGGTCGAAGGGATAAGGTGGACGATAGGATGTAGAGCTGGGTGCAGTGGTGTGTGCCTGTAGTCTCAGCTACTTGGGAGGCTGAGGTGGGGGGTTGCTTGAGCTAAAGATCTGAGAACAGCTTGGGCAACTTAGTGAGACCCTGTCTCAAGAAAGAAAGAGAGAAACAAAGAAAGAAAATGGAAGGAAGGCACCAGGAAAGTTAAAACTGAGAAGAAGCAGAGTTACTTGGAAAGGATTTTGAAGACAGAGTGTAAATACCTACTGGACTTTTTATCAGCTCCCAACAGTTTCTCATGTGGGCAAGTCAAGATCATTCAAATGATTAGGACAGGGGCAAAGAGCAGCAAGACAAGCTGGTTCACGTCCAAGACCTTGATTGTTACTGCAATAACAGGTAAATTCGTCTGGTGAGAGAGAGGGAGAGAGGGAGAAAAGGAGGGAGGGAAAGAGAGAGGGGTGGGGGGGGGGAGAAGCAGAGAGGGGTGGGTGAGGAAGAAACCCTGAGGCACTGTGTAGGTTTGAAATAGCCTCTGTGGGAATGGAAAGGAAGTTAATCAGGGACACAAAAACACTCCCCAACAACCCTGTGATCCAGCTGAAGCTGGAGACTACACATTTGTTGTAGCACCACTACACTTTGACTTGTAGTTTCTTTAGTATTGAATGGTTTCGGGAAAAGAGGAAACATTGTAGTGTTACCAAGGGAAAGCCTAAATAAACCCTCTAGCTTTACTTGCTTTGAATTGACCTAAAAATCCCGAATTTTGGAATTCATGGGCATAGCTGGGCAATGCATTACTAGTCTCCCACTAGCTTTGCTGTAGGTGACACCTCTGACACGAGGGTTATGATGATAATGGTTGATTACTCTTTAGTGCCCCTAAGCCTGCTTTTGCTGAAAACACCGACTCTTCACTGGGGCCTACAGACGTCCGAAGGACGACTAGAATGGGATTAAAGCCTTGGTATCTGTTTCCATGTTGTCATTATTCTCCTTTGTGGCCTCGACTTTGGGGTCAGAGTCTACCCAGTTCTGTATCTTGATCTGTTGAACATTTGAGATACGTTTAGTCCAAAATGATAATATAGGGTGAACTTGACCTAGACTTGCCCACTCTTCCTCCTAGAAGACCCCGTCTATTCCCAGATAAGACATTATTCACCAATCTCTATCTCATTATTTCCATCCTATATCTGCAACCCCTTAGCCCCATGGAGTTGAGAAGCTGATTTGTGAGCAAAGCTCCCTCTTCTCCATTCTTTGGCCACCAAATACAGGCTTTCTTTCTCACTAACACTGTCTCTTGAGTGTCTCTTGGATTTTTCATGGGATGAGTCGCCATCTGGGGCCAGTAACAGCAGGGGTGGCACAAGCTTTGGCATTCACAAAGCAGAGGCAGTGGTATACAATAAGGTAAGGGAGTGAGACAGAGGCAAATGAAATCATTCACTGTGTAGGTCTAGGTTGGAAAGGAAGACACAATGGTTAATCTTATGTGTCAATTTGGCTGGGCCACAGTGCCCAGATGCTTGGTAAACAAAATTCTTCAAGTTTTTGTGAGAGTGATTTCAGAGGAGATTAAATCAGGACTCTGAGAAAAGTAAATGGCTTCCTATTATGTAGGTGGGCCTTTTCCAATCCACTGAAAGGTCTAAATAGAACAGAAGACTGAATTTCCCCAACCAAGAAGGAATTCTGCCAAAGGACAGCTTTCACAACATGGACTCCTCCTTGAGTCTCTAATCTGTTGCCCCCTACCCCCTGTAGACAATGGACTGGCAGCCTCTGTAATCATGTAAGCCAGTTCCTTAAAATGAAGCTCTTTCTAGATACACACACACCCTACTTGTTGTCTTCTCTGGAGAACTCTGATTAATATAGAAGGTAAATCAGGACAGAGGGGAAGAACCGGGTGAAGGGACATCAAGGTATCAGAGCCCCAAAAAGTAAGTTCAGTGAAGGAAACACTGTGTGGGAGTAGGAAGGATGTAAGTCACTACCTTCAGAGTGGGGAGAGTTTCAGATTTCACACAGAGTGTGTCTGAATAAGAACAGTCAAGGAATAAAGGTAGACAGTGCTGAACTGAGAGAACCCTGAGGCTTGGGAGCTGGATGGGCTTCGTGTGCACAATGAAGGGGTGTCTCCCACTTGAGTGTGGGGCTTAGAATGGACAGAGGAGACGGGGAGCCAGCTTGTCAGTAGATAGGAAGAGCTGCCTGCTAAAATTGTCCAGTGTCCTTGAGCTCCTTTGCCTAGCATGAAGGCCCTTCTTGACGCAGCAATTTGTACCTTCCTGGTTCAACTCTGCCCAGCCCCAGCCCAGCCTGGCTTCAGCCACACTGACCTTGTCTCGTGATCTCTGGAAGCACACTATGCTCTCAGCCTTCAAGCCTTTGCACATCACATTCTTCCTGACTGGCATTCTGATCCTAGCCCCACTCCTCTCTTTCCATACTGCAGGCCTAAAATGAAGCCAAAAAAAAAAAAAAAAAAAAAGTCCTCACTTTGACCACCACTACCAATAAACCAATGGCTATCCAGGCAATAGTCTCTTAAAGAGTAAGGAAAATTTCTTTTTATACTCAGTGATGAGTTGAACTTTCAATGGAGCAAATTGCACTTTTCTATGGAACTGCAGATTCTACAAATCCTTTGAAAAGTTTCAGATTGCTCAGTCTCAATAACATCCCAGGATCTGAGCTATCTGGTTCAGTTCAGGTAGCATCAGAGAATTGTATTAATTACTTGCAAAGACGATGATGAGCTCACAGCATAGCAAGATACGGGTTTGCCTCTCCAAGTTCTTCATTTTTGCATATCCAGAATGGCATATTGTGCATTGCCCTTTCTCTGCCAGACTTCCAATTGCAATGTTTAGTGCAGCTATATGTTTTTTGCATTGATTTATCTTACTATTCTTGATTTTCTCCCTATAGCTTCTCTTGAACTTAGTGCTTTATTTAAAAAGTGGTAAATAAAACATGAGTCTGGTTTTAGCATTTAAAGCATGAGGTAGTGTGATAAATAGATACCTGGACAGATGGTAATCAATTACACTTGATTCATGGCTTTCTAACTGATACCTGGATCAGAGACTCTGGCAGTAAACTTTAAGGAATCAGGTTCCTGATTTCCTCCTTGGCCTGAGTAAATTCACCCCTGTGACTCATTTTTTCCCTCCATATAAATTGCGTGGAGGCAAGGAGTCGCCTTAGGAACAATTTCATTGCAAGTGGTTACCTTGCATGTTACTCTTCTTCCCGGCCATGGCCCTCAAGATCTCCCTAGTGATACAAAGGACATTACGGATGTAGCTCCACCTACCACCAGCCTCCCACAAGTAACCTTCTCTTTATAATTAAGCAAGCTGAAGCATTCAGTGGAAGAAATAAAGTATGATTCACTTCTTTCTTAAACTAAATACTCTTCTTCCTTAATAAACTTCTTTTTCACTGTGAAATTGAAAACACAGCTTTTTCCTGATGACCAGATGGCCCAGCAAATTTAATCACTTCAAGCACTCCACACTTCCTCTCCACTGCCCTCCATGGTGAGGAAATCAAGAGGCAAACTCCTCATTTCTCCCAGATGCCAACCCCCTTGAAAACTTTCCCCAAACTATTATAAAAACCAGACATGCATGAGCAATTAAGTTGGAGAAAGCAAATGTTACTTTACGCTATAAAACAAAACCAAAAAATCTTTCAGAAAAGGGTCATAGTAAATAAATAACAGAAATAAGTCAGAATTATATTCTTGATTAATATTTAATTCAACAGGAATGGCAATAGCTGTGTGAATTAAAAGTTTCCTTGAAGTTCTTATTTACTACTCCAGAAAGTAAAGCAAGGAAATTCAGATAGATAATGTTGGACAGAAGCTCAGCCACATCAATTAATATCCACTTAATACTGTGAACTTCATGATTGCTTAGTATATCCTTTTATATATATTCTTAGTTGTCAATGGATTTTATTTATTTATATGTAGTGCTGAGAATCAAACCCAGTGCCTCACACATGCTAGGGAAGTGCTCTACCACTGAGCCACAACCCCAGCCCAGTATATCCTTCTTTGACGGTCTAACTTAGACATATTGATTGAACTTCCCAAACTTGTTTCTTCCATCTTAAAAAAAAAAAAAAATGGATACCTTAGGCTTAGCAATATATATGTAAAACACAAGGAAAGAAATTCATGTTGGCAAGGTATTTTCAAGCGCAGATAAATTAACTACATAAAGAGGAAGTTATTCCCATAATTGGGTCTCTCGTATCATCAGGAAATCAATCCTCACCTCCTTCCTCAAACCAATTTTGAAGATAGTGACTAATACTCTTGCTTACATGGGAAACAATAACTCCATTATTGCTTAAAATAATAGCCTGCAAGGGTTGCTAGGAATTGTCAAGAAAAATTAGTTTGCTACAAGGATTTTTATTAACAGAGTTGTGAAGTGAAACCAAAACTGAAGGAGCAGCACCTATTCTGCATTAGAAAATTATGTTCGTAGAAAATGTTTAAGCAAGCCAAACAGTGGTGCACGCCTGTAATCTCAGCAATTTGGAGGACTGAGGCAGGAGGATTGCAAGTTCAAGGCTAGCCTGGACAACTTAGCAAGATCTTGTCTCAAAATAAAAACCAAAAAATGACTGGAGATGTAGCTCAATGGAAGAGCATGGTAATAAAACCATCATTCAGAAATAAAGCAGGTTATACAGGTGCTGGCCTCAGGGCTTATATGATGTACTTTCCCACCTTTGAGAAGTTTCATTTTATAACATGCAACTCAACCGGACTCCTGCACTCTATTATTTCCCAAAAAGAACTGGTAACCATGAACCTTTGCTTTTGATAATTTTTTGTAAACTTTAATAAATCAGAAGCCTTAGATGGACACAAAAAGATTGTTTATATGACAATTCCTCCCTAGGAAAGAATGGAAATCTTCCTGAGTTCAACAGGAAAAAACAACCACTTGCTAATTCAAGACAGTAAAAACTTCCCTCATCATAAAGACATAAACTAATGAGGGTTTTTTGTTTTTTTATGGTACCAGGGATTGAACTCAGGGGTACTTGATCACTGAGCCACATTCCCAGCTCTATTTTGCATTTTATGTAGAGACAGAGTCTCACTGAGTTGCTCAGTGCCTTGCCTTTGCTGAGGCTGGCTTTGAACTCGCAATTCTCCTGTTTCAGCCTCCCAAAGTGCTGGGATTACAGGCGTGCGCCACCGTACCTGGTAATGAGGGGTTTTGATAGTGTTGTTTACTGGTGATTTCATGCACACTATTTTAAACACCTGGTTAGTGCAGAGGTAGACTGAAGAACACTATTATTAGCTGGGCATGGTGGCACACGCCTGTAATCCAGCACTTTTTGAGGCTGAGACAGGAGAATCGCGAGTTCAAAGCCAGTCTCAGCAATGGTAAGGCACTAAGCAACTCAATGAGACCCTGTCTCTACATAAAACACAAAATAGGGCTGGGGATGTGACTCAGTGGCCGAGTACCCCTGAGTTCAATCTTCGGTGTCCCCCATTCCCCACACCCCCAAAAACCTACTATCATTTCAAGCAATAGTCTGAATGCTAATGACTCCAGGAAGGAGAGCAACACAGAGTCACATCTTGTCTTCCATATGACATATGACACTGCAACCTGGACTTTGAACTAAAAGGTCACAGAACATTTATATTTTCTAATCAGTAAGAAAAATATTTCCTTGGTGCAAAGGAGTGAACATCACCTAATATTTCATAGTAATTGTTCAGCAAGGAAAATAGTGTGCAATAGAAAAAAATAAAAAGCCTGCAAAGCTTAGTTCCAAAAATAAACTTTATGCAATCACAGGAAGCATTTAGATCCCTTTTTTTCCCCTCTTGCAGGAAAATGGAACTATCTCTGGGACACAGGAAATAACACAAGTTTTAGAAAATCCCTGTGGTATAAGAAAAAAAACTTCAAGTGGATTTCTGAGTCCCATAAATGACGACATAAAGGACAACAGATGTTCAGAGACTGAGATACTCTGACAAGAAGTAATTGATTTGTAGTGGTGAGAGTGACAACTCCAACTAAGGTGCATGAAAACAGAGTTACACATAGAGCACTACATAGGTACATCTGCACACAACTAGCTCTTGGCTTCTTATTGGCAAAAAGAGCAAGAAGAGTAATGATGGCAAGAAGAGCCGAAGAAAGGAGGATGACAGGTGGGACAAAAAGTGGACAGGACTCTTATATTAGAATGCAGGCAGTTCCCACAAAAATTAGTAGAAATATGGGTACGTCAATATTGATGGGACAACTTAGGAAAAGCCAACAATCCAATTCTATAAATATGCAAAAATTCATGCTACAAAATACAATCATTAGGTAGAAAAGATAGTTTATAGCATGCTACTATCTGACTGCATCCCTCAAAATTCTTATGGTGAAACCTAATCCCAAATGTGAGAGTTGGGACCTTAAGGTCACCACAATTCTACATTCAAGAGTGGGAGTGCTGGGGTTGTTGCTTGGTGGTAGAGCGCTAACCTCACATGTGTGAGGAACTGGGTTTGATCCTCAGCACTGCATAAAAATAAATGAATAAAGAAAGATATTGTGTCCATCTACAGCCAAAATAATATTATAAAATGAAGAATGGGATTAGCACTATCAGAAGAGGCTTAATGGAGCTTGGTCTTGTCTTCCTCTTTTGTCATGTGAAGTTGAAGACAGAAGACATCATCTTTAAAGTAAAATGTAAGTCCTTACCAGCCACCACATCTGCTAGTGTCTTGATCTGGGATTTCCCAGATTCTAGAATCATAAGAAATAAATTTCTATTACTTTAAAAATCTAAACTGGGCACAGTGGTGTGCACCTATAGCCCAGCTACAGGCTCTAGCAGGTGGATCACTTGAGCCTAGGTGTTAAAGTTCAGCCTGGGCAACATAGCAGCACCTCATCTCTAAATAAACAAACAACCCAGTCTAAGGTGTTGCCTGTCTTCCTTCCCTCATCTCTCTTTCCAGCAGTCCAAAAGGACTGACATTGCAGTTTCATCAAATTTAATTATAGATGTCAAGAGAATAAATCCTTTAAAATCTAGGATACCCACTTAGGAGTGCAGTTCTGACATTGCTTCACAGGGCACAGTAGGAGGCAAACATTTTTATAATCCCACAAAAGACTTATCAGTTAAGTCCTTCTCAGGATGAAAACTCAAAAGTAGTTTATATGGAGCAAATTAGGAAGAATTTCAGCTTTTGTAGAGATTTCTCCCTTGTGGTTTTAATGTAAAAGGAGATTCCACAAGACCTTCTGAAGATCATCTATGCTGTGACATTCAAAATGACTACATTTTGAATTTAACAGGTCATTAATAATATGCTAAATTGCATTTAACAGATTGGAAATGCAGTTTTTAAAAAAATCACTTTATTGTTGTGTTTGTTTATTTATTTATTTTTATGTGGTGATGGGGATTGAACTCAGGGCCTCATGCATGCTAGGCAGGTGCTTTGCCACTGAGCTACCTCCTCAGCCCGGAAATGTAGTTTCATATGATTTTTTAGATTCTTGGATTTTGGCAACAGTAATTAAGCAGAGTGGAACACTTAATCATTTACATCATCAAAATATGTATTTCCCTTATGTTCTACTGTCACGTGCCATTGCCATCATCCTTATCCAAGTCCTGTTCCCTCCTGATTGTGTTCCTGTGATGGCATCCAACTGTTTCCACTGCTTTTGTTACTGAATGCCCTTCCCTTGTCCTGCCACCACCAGCACCAGCACCACCAACCACCACCACCTCATTTCCTGCATTTGGCTGGACCAATCTTTCTAAAAATATGGCTTCTATAAGTCATGTCTAGAGTCAAGAACTTACCAGTGTCTGTTTCTTGGTAAGCTTGTAAAGGTAATGATGCATGCAACATAATTGTAGCACACATTGCCTTATAACAATGTAATCCAGTGATCACTCCATTTCAGAACATAATGAATGCTGTTTCATTCTTATTTTAGCAGCTGCATGGTACTCCATGGTACGCATGTTCCATAATTTCTCTAACAAGCTTCTGGGTAAGGGAATAGGTTCAAGTGGGAAGGCGAATATATGTATTTCTCCACATCGTATTATAAGGTTTTATTTCTGTACAAATCCACAAATGTAAAAATAAGTTAAGAAACAGAACAATACCCATGACTCCATTCAACCTCACAACTTAAAAAAAAAAATTGAATACCATACCTGAATTGAATACCATAATTGAATACCATACTAATACCATACCTGTTCTTTGTGCTCCTTTCCTTGCTCATGCTCCTGCCTCATACCCTAGAAGTAACTTTAAACCTAATTTTAATGTTTACCACTCCATAGGTTTTTAAGAAAATTTTATCCCACATATATATGGCAAGACCAGACATGCATTGGTTTTGCCTGTTTTTGAGCTTTATGAAATAATCAGACACCGCAAGTTATCTTCTGTTATGTGCACTTTTCTCACATTATGTTTCTAAGATTCATCCATTTTACAAAAGTAGCACTGATGCATGATATTCTACTGTGTGACTACTATAGTGAATTTATTTATTCTTCTATAACAAGATGTCTTGGTCTGTTGAAACTGCCATTTAGACTGGGTAACGTATAAACATAGGAATTATTTTCTCACAGTTCTGGAGGCTGAGAAGTCCAAGGAAAAGGTGTCTTACGAAGGTCTGCTTCTGGTTCAGAGATGGCTGTCTTTTCACTATAACCTCACATGGTGGGAGGGAGGGACTAACTAGCTCTTTGGGGTCTCTAAGAGTATTAAAAGCCATGAAACATTCATGACCTCATCACCTCCTCAAAGCCCCACTTCCTGGTACTATCACTTTGGGGGTTAAGATTTCAACATTTGAATTTGAGGAGCTGTATTAGATTTTTGTCAGTATAATGAAAATCTAATACCCACTACATATAAAGAACACAAAGTTTACATAACTCGCAGTTTAGGAAGTTCAAGGGTATGGTGCCTCCATTGGCTCAGTTCTCAACAGCATCACATCATGGCAGATAACAATGGGGGAGCATGCAAATGATTACATCTTGAAACAGGATACAAGTGGTGGTGGGTGGTGGCTTTTATAACAGCCTCCTTTTGAGACAGACCAAGGATCTCTGGGGAACCACATTTGGAAGGCACATCTCCAATGACCCAAGGACCTCCACCAGGCCCCACCACCTCCCAATAGGGCTCCCTGTGGACCAAGACTTCAATCACAATAGACTCCTGGAGGACACCAAACCACACCCAACACAGCAGGGAAGCACGTTCAAACCATAGCAGGCAATTGGATTATTTGTAGATTTTTTTCTACTTTGAACAGTGCTGCTATGAATACTCTTACACATTCCTGATGACATGTACAAGGAGTTCTCTGGAAATACCTAGAAGCAGAGTAGTAAGCTACGTGACTACAATACTACAACAGTGTTCCCAGAAATGGTCGTGCCACTTCACTGCCCCTGCCAGCACTGTCCATGACACATTTCTTCTAACACTTTATCAGGCTTCTTAATTTTTATAATCTAATAGGTGTTGAACAGCATCTCATTGGTTTCCATCAGCCTTTTCCTGATCATTAATGGGACTGAGCTTGTTCTGTTTATTGGTGATTCATGTTCTCTGCTCAGTTTCCAACAAAACCCCTTTATTGATTTGTAAGAGTTCTTGAATTATTCCCAATGACTAATTCTCTGTGGTTTGACATGCTTCAAGCATCTTCCCCATCTGTGGCTTATTTTACTCTCTACATGATGTCTAAACAGACATTTTAAATTGTAAATAGACAAATTTATTCTTTTATGATTAGTGCCTTTTGTATCTTGTTTAAGATGTTCTTCCTATGGTCAGAAAAATCCAAACATTTCTTCTAAGTTTTAAAAGTTTGTCTTAAATATTTTTACATGGCACAAGGTAAGGATCCATTTTTTCCCACCTGGATAATCAATTGTCCCATCCCAATTTTTCCAGTGATCTGCAATACCCCTTTTTATCATAGATCAGTTCTCAATATTCAATGGAATATTTCAAGTCTATTTTTCCAATTTTCTGTTATATCAAACCAAACTGTCTTAATTACTATAGATTTATGTAAATCTTGATAGAGTAAGTTGTCCCCTTTTAGAACTCCATAGCTATTCCTAGATCTTTGTTCTTCATGTAAATTTAAAAACCAGTTTGTTGGGCTTTTATTTATATATTTATTTTTGGTACCAGGAATTGAACTCAGGGGCACTCAGCCACTGAGTCACATCCTCAGCCCTAGTTTGTTTGTTTGTTTTTAAAATTTTTTTATTTAGAGACAGGGGCTCACTGAGTTGCTTAGTGCCTCGCTGTTGCTGAGGTTGGCTTTAAACTCACAATTCTCCTATCTCAGCCTCCAAAAGTGCTGAGATTACAAGCATGCGCCACCGTGCCCAGTTTGTTGGGCTCTTTTAAAAGGGAGAATTATGTTTCATGGGATGCCTTTTTGTACTTTTAAAATTTTGTCTGGAGGGCTGTGCCGGGGTTGAACCCAGGGCCTCACACATGCTAGGCAAATGCTCTATCAATGAGTTAAATCTCTAGCCCTGTGAAAAACATTTTTTAAAAAAATCTCATAAGTGTGTATTATATCAAGGTCAGACCATATTTCATGTCACTCAAGGCTCTCTGTATTTTGATCCGTCCTATTTTTCATCCTGTTACCCATTTTACATGTATGAAGCTACATCTCCAACAGGCTCCCTGCATGTACAATTTTGAGCCCACTCTCACCCTCATCATTTTTTAAAAATTCTTTTACTTGTAGATGGACACAATATCTTTATTTTATTTATTTATTTTTATGTGGTGCTCAGGAATGAACCCAGTGCTTCACATGTGCAAGGCAAGTGCTCTACCACTGAGCCACACCCCCAGCCCCTACCCTCATCATTTCTTGCACAAATTATTTCTTCATATTCAACCACTTATTCTTTATTTATTCTTCAAGCCTGGAGATCTTCTTTCCCTAATCCACCTCCCTCCCTTTTTTTAGTTGTAGATGGACACAATATCTTTATTTATTTATTTTTATGTGGTGCTGAGGATTGAACCCAGTACCTCACACATGCGAGGCAAGTGCTCTACTACTGAGCCATGACCCCAGCCCCCTAATCCACTCCTTAAAAGAGCAAATGTACCATAAGTCAGGTTTAGACTCTTATTTATTTTAAAATGCACTTAATTTGTAATAGTTCAGTGTCCTCAGTTAAAGTATGAGCTCCCCAGCAGCAAGCGGGGACTGAAAAAGAGTTGAAGGAATTGGTTCTTCTCAGTGTTAAATGTATTTTAGATTAACCATGATCACCCGCCTTTGGGTCCAATCACAATAAAGCTTTTTAGTTTTCCTATGCTGGCTTTCTGTGGTATTTGATCTGGGTGAGTAGCTATGCTTAGTGAGCTACGAGAGAAAGCCAACATCTAATGGAATTTATTTGCAAGTGACTTTTACAATGTAATTTGAAAATACCTTCATCAGCAGAGACAGCTTAATAACATGATATCATGGTGGTTTACAATGTATCTGTATAGTTCTCCATTTGAAGAGATGATAAAGAAACAACTGTGTGGACCATAATTAAATCTATTAGGCACAGTGTGAAAGATAATGTTTAAACAACAGTTCAGCAGCTGCAACACCCATACCCTTCAGTGGGTTTTTTATGGCTTGAAACATACATAGTTGAAAAGAATTTATTATTTCTTATTTCTCGATTTTAAAAAAATGAAAATCTTTATTGCTTGACATATTTTTCTAAAAGAAAGCTGGTGTGAATCTAAGGGCCCAAACTAACCTGCAGTATAAAATTATCAAAGGCAGAAGGTGTAAGCAAGATGAAACAAAAACTCACAGCTATGGAACTTTAAAGTACCTAAAAGATTAAAAATGATAAACAGCAGTAGACACTGAAATATACAGAAACTTTTTGTCTTCTTTTAACTAAAGAACATTTTTGTATTCAAATCATTTTTCTATTAATGAATTCTGTTGCTAACGACCTGACATTCAGGAAGAACTACTTCGCAATTAATAAGTTGTAAGTGTGGCACATCTCTGTTTTATACAGACCATCCAATTTCAGAGTTTCACATTTTCAGAGCTCTTTTAGGGACTTAAAACTGAAGATTGGATTTAAATGTTCATTAAGTAACAGTTTCTGATTAGGAAAGTGGTGTACCACTAAGTTCTAATGTTATTATGCTCTATAGAAACTTTAAGCCAACTTATTTAAAAATAGTTTAAAATGTGATAACAATTTGCTGCTCCAGATCACACAATAGGATGTGGCAAAGGAAGAAAATGAAACAACTGAATTGATTATTATTCAATTTTCAATCTGAACTCCAAATTTCAGTAGTTACTCAAACTTACAAGCAAAAGGAAGAGAACGATCATTTAGTTTTTCAATATGATGTCTTTAGAGAGAGAGACTTTGAAAAAGTAATTTTAAAATAATCTTATATGGAAATTGTGACATTTTAGACATTTAAAAATGTTAGTGTCTTATAAAAATATTATTCTAAGCTGGGTGCAATGGTGCATACCTATAATCCCAGTGGCTTGGGAGGCTGAGGCAGGAGGATAGCAAGTTCAAAGCCAGCTTCAGCAAAAGCAAGGTGCCAAGCAACTCAGTGAAACCGTGTCTCTCAATAAAATACAAAATAGGGCTGGGGATGTGGCTCAGTGGTCAAGTGCCCCTGGTACCCTCCCCCCCAAATGAGTAGAAAAAAATACTATCCTGAAAAGCATAATGCACTATCAGAAAGCAAATCATTCATGCATAATTTTTAGAGCTTTGTTGAAATATAACTGATGCATAATAAACTGTACATATTTAAAATGTACACTGACCAATGTATATACCTGTGAAACCACTGTCAGAATCAAACTAGCAAATATTTCTGTAACTTCCAAAAGTTTCCTCATTTCCTTTTTAATCCATCCCTCTCTCCACAGCCCTTACCCCCTAGTACCCACCTCCAGGTGGTATTAATCACTGTCACATAATTGAATTTGCATTCTGGAAAACTGTACGTAAAGTGCAATTATGCTGGTTATACCATTTTTTGTCTACCTCTTTCATTTAGCATTATTATTTTAATAGTTGTTATATCAGTAATGCATTCCATTTTATTGCTGAGGAGTATTCTATTGTTTAGATATAACATACTTTAGCCATTCACTTGTTGTTGCATATTTGAGTTATTTCCAGTTTTGAACATTATAAACAAAGCTGCTAGGAACAATATACATGTAAGTCTTCATGCAAATATATGTCTTGTTTCTCTTGAGAAGCAGAATAGATTTTATGGAGAATGAACCTTTAACTTTTAAGAATGTGCCAGAAAGTGCTCCAAAGTGGGACTCTTTTACGTTCTCATCAACAGTGTATAAAAGTTCCAGTGGATCTGCCTTGCCACAAATACTTGGTGTGGTCAATCTTTTTTTCTTTTGAAATGGGGTCTACACAAAGTTGTCTAGGTTGGACTCGAATTTGCAGTCCTCCTGCTTTAGCCTCCCAAGTACCTGGGATTACAGTTACGTACCACTGCTCCTGTAGTTTAAATTTGCATTTCCCTATTAACTAAAAATGTTGGGTATTTTTATGCTATTTTTCAATGATATAATTTCTTTGGTGAAATGCCTATTCAAATCTTTTGCCCATTTTTGGCTAAGGAACTAAACAGAAACTTCTCAGAAGATATATAATTGATCAACAAATATATGAAGAAATGTTCAACATCTTTAGCAATTAGAGAAATGCAAATCAAAACTACCCTAAGATTTCATCTCACGCCAGTCAGAATGGCAATTATCAAGAATACAAACAACAATAAGTGTTGGCGAGGTTGTGGGGGAAAAGGCATGCTCATACATTGTTGGTGGAACTGCAAATTGGTACAATGATTCTGGAAAGCAGTATGGAGATTTCTTAGAAAACTTGGAATGGAACCACCATTTGACCCAGCTATCCCAATCCTTGGTCTATACCCAGAAGACTTAAAAACAGTATACTACAGGGCTGCAGCCACTTCAATGTTTATAGCAGCTCAATTCACAATAGCTAAACTGTGGAACTAACCTAGATGCCCTTCAATAGATGAATCGATAAAGAAACTGTGGTATATATACACAATGGAATATTACTCAGCAATAAAAGAGAATAAAATTACAGCATTTGCATTAAATGGATGGAGTTGGAGGACGTTATGCTAAGTGAAGTATGTCAATCTCAGAAAACCAAAGGCTGAATGTTTTCTCTGACTAGTGGATGCTGATCCATAATGGGGGTGGGGGTGGGGACATGGAAGAAATGGAAGAACTCTGGATAGGGCAAAGAGGAGGGAGGGGAAGGGAGAGCGCATGGGGGTAGCAAAGATGGTGGAATGAGATAGACATCACTACACTAGTTGCATGTATGAAGACACAAATGGTGTGATCTTGTTTACAACCAGAGAAATGGAAAATTGTACTCCACATGTGTACTATGACTTGAAATGCATTCTCTGTTTTAAAAAATAAAAATTAAAAAAAAGAAAAAATCTTGCCCATTTTTAAATTGGGTTGTCTTATTAATGGGTAATAAGAGTTCCTTCTATATTTTGGATATAAATTCTTTGTTAGGCATTTGTTTTACAAATGTTTTCTGTCTATAAATGGCCTTTTAATTTTACCAGCTGTCTGTTCTAGTTTTAGAGTGATTTGGGGGTCTTATTTAGGAAATTTTGCATAACTCAAGGTCATTAAGATATTCCCCTATATTTTTCTTTCTGGGAGATTTACAGTTTTCATTTTTATATTTTAGGTATTTAGGTTTTTTTGTTTGTTTATTTTGTTTTGTTTTTGTGGTGGTAGTGCTAGAGATTGAACCCAGGGCCTCTCTTATATGCTAAGCAGGCATTCCACCACTGAGCTACATCTTCCCCACCGTTTTTTTTGGCGGGGGTACCGAGGTTTGGACTCAAGGGCACTTGACCACTGAGCCACATCCCCAGCCCTGTTTTGTATTTTATTTAGAGACAGAGTCTCACTTAGTAGCTTAGTGCCTTGCCATTGCTGAGGCTGGCTTTGAACTCACGATTCTCCTGTCTCAGCCTCCCCAGCAGCTGGGATTACAGGCATGTGCCACCTTACCCAGCCTACATCTCCCCCTTTTGACACATTTTGTAGAAGTGCAAGGTAGTAAGGTACAGGGAGAGGTTCACTTTTTTGCAAAAAGTTGTCTAACTGTTCAAGCACAATTGTTGAAAAGATTCCATTCTCCATTGAGTTGCCTTGACACCATTGCTCTAAATAATGTCACCAAACTTGTGTAGTCTATGTCTTCATTCTCTATTCCTTCTCATGGTTCTATATTTCTACATTTGCACCAAGACCACATTGTCTTGATTGCTATGCTAAAGTTTTATAATAAGCCTTGAAATCAGGTGATATAAGTCCACAACTTTAATATTTTTTTCTTCAAAAACTGTTTTGGCTATTCAGGTCCCTTTTTATATTTATATAATTTTTAGAGTTGTCAATTTCAATAAAAATGTCTCATGATTTTGGTGGGATTACATTGAATATAGTTCAATTTGGGCAGAACTTTTGTCTTAACAATACTGAGTCTTCCAGTCATGAACATGGTACCTCTCACCATTTACATGTTCACTCTTATTACTGTTTTCTAGTTGTTAGCGTAACAGATCTTTTATATCTTAACTTTATGCATAAATATCTCATGGGTTTTTGGGGGGGATGCTATTATAAATTAGACTTTTAAAAATTCAATTCAGTTTCTAATTGTTCATTGCTAGTATATAGAAATAAAATTGGTTTTTGTACATTGACCTTGAATATTGCAATCCTGATAAATTCACTTATTAGTTCTAGATGCTTTTTTTGAAAATTCTTTGGAATTTTTTCCATAGACAATGGAGTCATCTATGAACAGTTTTTTATTTCTTCCATTCTAATCTGTTTGCTTTTGTTTCATTCTCTATTACGCTGTGTAAGACCTCCAGTCTGATACTGAATAAAAGTGGTGAGCTTGGAGAGCTCTGCAGTGAGTCTTCACCATTAGCTATAATGTTAGCTGTAGGTTTTTGTTTTTGTTTTTTTGTTTTGTAGGTACCGTTTATTTGGTAAAAAAAAAAAAAAAAAAAACCAAAAGAACCAAAAAATTTTGTATATGCTTTGTGTATATCTAATGAGATAAACATGTTTTCCTTCTTTAGTCAGTTCCCTCTTTAATCTGCTTTTTTTTTTTTTTTTTGTTCCAGGGATTGAACTCAGGGGTACTCAACCACTGAGCCACACCCCTAGCCCTTTTTTGTATTCTATTTAGAGACAGGATCTCACTGAGTTGTTTAGGTCCTTGCTAAATTGCTGAAGCTGGCTTTGAACTTGTGATCCTACTGTCTCAGCCTCCTGAGCTGCTGGGATCATAGATGTGCATCACCATACCTAGCTAATCTGCTGTTTACATGCATTGCTTTTCAAATATTACATCAAACTTGAATTTGCAAAAAAAACCTCTCAGTCATAACTTTTTTTTTTTTTAAATGTAATGCTGGATTTAATTAAGATGTCGCTGAGGATTTTTTTGTTCCTGATTACTGAGAGAGACCTATTGAAGTCTCCACCTGTAATTGTGAATTTATTTACTTTTAGTTCTATTTTGGCTCCTTGTATTTCAAGGCTGTTTTGTTAGGTGGATACATGTTTAGAATTGCTACATCTTCTTGCTTATAATACCTTTATCATTATATAATGTCTTTATTCATCCCTGGTGATGTTCTTTGCTCTTTGGTATCTGAGGTAATAGTCATTTTACTTTTGTTTTTTTAAAAATATTTTACTTTATTATTTATTTTCATGCAGTGCAACAGATCAAGCCCAGTGCCTCACACATGCTAGGCAAGCACTCTGCCACTGAGCTCCCCAGCCCTCTACCATTGACTATGTTTTTTGTTTGACAAAAATTTCATATTTGTATCTAAGATGGTTTTCTTAGCCAGTTGTGGTGGCCCATGACTCCAGAGACTGGGACAGGAGGATCACTTGAACCCAGGAGTTGGAGACCAGCTTAGGTAACATAATGAGACCCTGTCTCAAAAAAGGGAAAGGAAAAAAAATTGCCTTCTTTTAGATAGTATATAATTGGGTCTTTCTTTTTCATCCAATCTGACAGTCTTTTCTCTTTTAATTAATATGTTTGTTTATTAAAATTATGAATATGTTTGGATTAAAATCTGCCATCTTGCTAGCTATTTTTTGTTTGTTCTATTGTTTCTTTTCTACCTCTAATTCTGCTTGCTTTAGGACTCAGTATTTTTTATTACTCTGTTTAATCTCCACTGCTGGTCAGTTACTTAACTTTATTTTAAAACTGTTAGTAGCTGTTTTTAAATTTACAGTGTTTAGCTTTCATTACTCACAATCTACCTTTGAATAATATACCATTTTTCAGATAGTGTAAGAATTTTACAACCATATACTCTTAGTATATGTTCCTTGTCCCTTGTGCTATTGTTGCCACTTGCTATAAAATCACAATACATTGTTATTATTTATATTCAGTCAATCGTCTTTTAGGTTAACTACAAATAAGAAATAAGTATTTCTTGTATTTACCTTCATTTAAACCATTTTCAGACATCCTTATTTCCTCATACAGATCCAAATAACTGGTATGCTACTTCTTCTACCTGAAAAACTTCCTATTACATTTATCGTAGTATACTGCACTGTAAATGAATTCTCTCAGCTTTTGTTTTCTGAAAAGGATTTTACCTTTTAAATATTTTCATTGGCATAGAATTCTGGACTGACAGTTATGTTTAATTTGTCAATTTTAGTACTTTAAACATGTCTCATGACTCACAGCAAGTCTGTGGTAATTATTTTTGTTTATATGTAACATTAATTTTTATTTTACTGCTTCGATGTTTTCTCTCTCTTTGTTTTTTACAATTTCAATACAATGTGTCTAGATTTTTAAAAATCTTGCTTGGATCTTTCTGAATTTGTAGTTTGATACCTTCCAGAATTCTTAATAGTTTTCTTTAACTATTTCATATGTTCAGTATCCCCCTCTTATGAGATGCCAATTTATTCCCCATTCTTGATGCTGTATGTGTGTGTG
This sequence comes from Geosciurus inauris, assembly GCA_004024805.1. Lineage (NCBI taxonomy): Eukaryota > Metazoa > Chordata > Mammalia > Rodentia > Sciuridae > Geosciurus > Geosciurus inauris. The sequence goes on from PVHX01016838.1 coordinate 29,199, forward strand.
TGTGTGTGTTTAAATACTGGGGATTGAACTCAGGGGTACTTGACCACTGAGCCACATCCCCAGCCCTATATTGTGTTTTATGTAGAGACAGGGTCTCACTGAGTTGCTTAGTGCCTCGCCATTGCTGAGGCTGGCTTTGAACTCACAATTCTCCTGTCTCAGCCTCCCTAAGTGCTAGGATTACAGGCTTGAGCCACTGCGCCCGGCTGTGTGCTTTTTACTATTTATTCTTTGTAGCCCCACTTGGGTATAGATATTAATTGATCACATCATTTCTATTTATTGTGACAAAACTGTAATTGTTTAAATAGGAGCTATTTGGTTTAAGGCTGCATATTGTTTGCACTGGGCACTGTTAATATTAATCTCTCAGTTAAAGGTGAGGTATTAGTAGCCTGCAGGGACACTATAAGATTATAGGGTAAAAACTATAATACCTCAGATTCACACTGCTAGAGAGGAAGATGCATGGACAACATGAAAAAACAAGGCAAGAAAGTGCTCCAATAAACCAAGATGCTATAATAATAGAATCCATTGACAGCACAGTAGGTGAAATGTAAGAGAAGGAGTTCAGAACATACAGAATTAAAATGATCCATGAAGCAAATAATGATATAAGAGAGCAAATGAAGGCAACAATTGATCACTTTAACAGAGACAAGAGAGCAAATATAGGTGACAAAAGATTACTGAGAGAGAGAGAGAGAGAGATTGATTCTGAAAAAAACAAATAGAAACACTTGAAATGAAGGAAATAATAAACCAAATAAAAAATTCAATAGAAAGCATCATTGACAGACTTGATCACATGGAAGACAGAACCTCAGGAAATGAAGACAAAATATATAATCTTGAAAATAAAGTTGACCACATAGTGAAGATGGTAAGAAACCATGAACATAACCTCCAAGAATTATGGGATAACATGAAAAGACAAAATCTATGGATTATTGGGATAGAGGAAGACACAGAGATTCAAACCAAAGGAAGACACATACTATCAGAATATTTAATTGAAGAATGAATTGGAAAATCAAATACAAGAGGCTTTCAGGACACCAAATGTACAAACTTACAAAAGATCTACAACAAGGCACATTATAATGAAAATGCCTAGCATACAGAATAAGAATAGAATTTTAAAAGAAAAGTTTCAGATTATATATAGGGGGAAACCAATTCAGATCTCAGCAGATTTTTTAACCCAGACCTTCAAAGCTAGGAGATCCTGGAACAACACATACCAAGCTCTCAAAGAAAATGGATGCCAACCAAAAATCTTATATACAGCAAAATTAAGCTTCAGATTTGATGATGAAATAAAAACTTCCCATGATAAACAGAAGCTAAAAGAATTTACAATGAGAAAGACCTCACTACAGAACATTCTTGGCAAAATATTCCATGAGGAGGAAATGAAAAACAACAATTAAAACCAGCCAAAGGTGGAACTAAACTAAAGGAAAAGCCAATCAAAGGATAAACCAAGTCAAGTTAAAAACCAAAAATAAACCAAGATGGCCAGGAATACATACCATGTTTCAATAATAACCCTGAATGTTAATGGCCTAAACTCATCAATCAAAAGACATAGACTGGAAAATTGGATTTTAAAAAAAGCTGCAGCAATATTCTGCCTTTAAGAGACTCATCTCATAGGAAAAGATATCCCCAGACTGATGGTGAATGCATGGGAAAAAAACATATCACTCATATGGACCAGGTAAACAAGTAGGAGTTTCCATCCTCACATCAGATAAATTAGATTTCAAACTAAAGTTAGTCAGAAGGGATAAAGAATGTCATTTCATACTGTTTAAGGGAATAATATGCCAACAAGACATAAGAATCATAAGTATCTATGACCCAAGCAATGGAGCATCTAGATATATCAAACAAACCCTTCTCAATTTCAAGAATCAAATAGATCACAACACAATAATATTGAGTGACATTAACACACCTCCTTCACCACTGTATAGATCTTCCAAACAAAAACTAAACAAAGAAACTATAGAACTCAATAAAACAATCAATAATTTAGACTTAACAAACATATATAGAATATTTCATCCATCAACAAGAGAATGCACTTTTTTTCCTCATCAGCACATGGATCCTTCTCTAAAATAGACCATATGTTATGCCACAAAGCAAGTCTTAACAAATACAAAACATAGAGATACTACCTTGCATTCTAACAGACCATAATGGAATGAAATTAGAGATCAAGGACAAAAAAAAAAAAATAGAAGTTACTCCCACCACACCTGGAGACTAAATAATACACTACTGAATGATGCATGGATAACAGAAAATATCAGGGAGATGAAAACATTCTTAGAGGTAAATGAGAACTTCAATACAACATATCAAAATCTCTAGGACACTATGAAAGCTGTGCTAAGAGGAAAGTTCATTGAGCTTATTCATTAAAAGAATAAAAAGTCATTAAATAAATGAACTGACATTACATCTCAAGGCCCTAGAAAAAGAACAACAAATCAACTCCTGAAATCAATAAAATTCAAACAAAAGAAACAATTGAAAAAATTGATAAAAAAGCTTATTTGAAGAAATAAATAGAATTGATAAACCCTCAGCCACCCTAATGAAAAGGAAAGAGAAAACTCAAATTACTAAAATTTGTGATGAAAAAGGAAATATCATGACAGATACTACTGAAATACAAAAGACAATGGAAACTATTTTGAAAATTTATACTCCAGTAAAACAGAAAATCCCAAAGACATTGACAGATTTCTAGAGGCATATGATCTGCCCAAACTGAATCAGAAAGACATACACAATTTAAACGTATCAATTTCAACAAGGAAGTAGAAGATGTTATTGAAAGCATACCAACCTACTTTTTCTTCTATTAGGCACAGGGTCTATGGTCTAATTCCTAGGTCCTTGACCACTTTGAGTTGAGTTTTGTGCATGGTGAGAGATAGTGTTTTAGTTTCAGTTTGCTGCATATGGATTTCCAGTTTACCCAGCACCATTTGTTGAAGAGACTATCTTTTCTCCAATGTATGTTTTTTAATACCGTCTTCTAGTATGAGATAACTGTATTTATGTGGGTTTGTCTCTGTGTCTTCTATTCTGTAGAATTGGTCTACATATCTATTTTGGTGCCAATACCATGTCATTTTTGTTACATAGCTTTGTAGTATAGTTTAAGTCTGGTATTGTGATGCCCAAATCTTCATCATGTCAGATTGGGACCCAACTTCCTTAGCAAGACTCCTAAAGCACAAGAAATAAAATCAAGAACAAATAAATGAGATTGTATCAAACTAAAAAGCTTCTTCTCAGCAAAAGAAACAATCAATGAAGTGAACAGACAGCCTACATTTTGGGAGCAAGTATTTGCCACACACATGTCAGATAGAGCACTGATCTCTAGGATATATAAAGAATTCAAAAACATAAAACTAAAAAAACAAACAACCCAATCAATAAATGGACTAAGGAGCTGAATAGACACTTCTCAGAAGAAGAAATATATTCAATCAACAAATATATGAAGAAATGTTCAACATCTCTAGTAATTAGAGAAATACAAATCAAAACTACTCTTAGATTTCATCTCACTCCAGTCTGAATGGCAGTTATCAAGAATACAAACAACAATAAGTTTTGGCAAGGTTGTGGGGGAAAAGGCACACTTGTACATTGCTGGTGGGACTGCAAAGTGGTACAACCGATCTGAAAAGCAGTAGGGAGATTCCTTAGAAAACTTGGTATGGAACCACCATTTGACCCAGCTATCCCACTCCTGTCTATACCCTTAAAGGTTTAAAAACAGCATACTACAGTGACGCAGTCACTTCAATGTTTATAGCAGTACAATTCACAATTGCTAAACTGTGAAAGCAGCATAGATGCTCTTCAATAGATGAATGGATAAAGAAACTGTGGTATATATACACAATGGAATATTACTCAGCCTTAAAGAAGGAAATTATGGCATTTGCAGGTAAATGGATGGAGTTGGAGACTATCACACTAAGCAAAGTAAGTCAATCACAAAAAACCAAAGGCCAAATATTCTCTGATAAGTGGATGCTGATCCATAATGGGGGTGTGTGTGGGAAGAATGGAGGAACATTGTTTGGGCAAAGGGGAAGGAGTGGAGGGGACATGGGGGCAGGAAACGTGGTAGAATGAAATGGACACCATTGTCCTAGGTACGTGTATGACTGCACATATGGTGTGACGCTACATTGTGTACAGAGAAACGAAAAATTGTGCTGCATTTGTGTACAATGAATCAAAATGCATTCTGATGTCATATATACCTAGTTTGAATGAATGAATGAATGAATAAATAAATAAATAGGAAAATAAAAAGCTTACCCAACCAAGAAAATCCCAGGACCAGATGGATTCTCAGTTGAGTTGTACAAGACCTTCAGAGAAAAATTAGTAACAATACTCCTCAAATTATTCTATGAAATAGAAAAGGAGGGAACCCATCCAAACTCATTCTATGAAGCTAGTGTCACCTTAATACCAAAACCAGACAAAGACATATCAAGGAAAGAAAACTTCAGACCAATATCCATGATGAACATAGATGCAAAAATTCTCAATAAAATTCTGGCCAATCACATTAAAAAACATATTAAAAAGATAGTGCACCACGATCAAGTGGGATTCATCCCAGGGATGCAAGGTTGGTTCAACATATGGAAATCAATAAACATAATACATCAATAGACTTAAAGACAAGAATCATATGATTATCTCAATAGATGTTGAGAAAGTATTTGACAAAATATAGCACCTTTTCATGTTTAAAACACTAGAAAAACTAGGGATAGTAGGAACCACTCAATATTATAAAAGCTATCTATGCTAAGCCCAAGGCTGCCATCATTTCTCCATCATCTAAATGGAGAAAAATTGAAAGCATTCCCTCTAAAAACTGGAACAAGACAGGGATGCTCACTTTCATCACTTTTATTCAACATATTCCTTAAAACTCTAGCTAGGCAATCAGATAGATGAAAGAAATTAAAAGGATATGCAAAGGAAAGAAGAACTCAAAATATCATTATTTGCTGATGACATGATTCTATATTTAGAAGACTCAAAAAGTTCCACCAGAAGACTTCTAGAACTAATAAAGTAATTCAGCAAAGTGGTGGATATAAAATCAATACCCATAAATCAAATGCATTCCTATATATAAGTGATGAATCCACTGCAAGAGAAATTAGCAAAACTACCCCATTTGCAAAAAATAAAATACTTGAGAATCAATCTAACAAAAGAGGTGAAAGACCTCTACAATGAAAACTACAGAACGCTAAGAAATTGAAGATCTTACAAGATAGAAAAATCTCTCATGCTCTTGAATAGACAGAATTAATATAGTCAAAATGGCCATAGTATCAAAATTATTATACAGATTTAATGCAATTCCTATTAAAATTCCAATGGCATTCTTCATAGAAGTAGAAAAAGCAATCATTAAATTCATTTGGAAAAATAAGAGACCCAGAATAGCCAAAGCAATCCTTAGCAAGAAGAGTGAAGCAGGAGGCATCACAATACCAGTGTTAAACTATACTACAGAACAATAGTAATAAAAACAGCATGATATTAGTACCAAAATAGACATACAGATCAATGGTACAAAATAGAGGATGCAGAGACAAATCCACATAAATACAGTTTTCTCATACTAGACAAAGGCGCCAAAAACATACATAGAAGAAAAGATAGCCTCTTCAACAAATGGTGCGGGGAAAACTGGAAATCCATATGTAACAAAATGAAACTAAAACTCTGTCTCTCACCCCGCACAAAAATCAACTCAAAGTGAATCAAAGACTTAGGCATTAGAACAGAGACCCTGTGCCTAATAGAAGAAAAAGAAAACCCAAATCTTCATCATGTTGGCTTAGGACCTGACTTCCTTAAAGACAAGATTCCTAAAGCACAAGAAGTGAAAGAAGGAATCAATAAATGTGATGGATTCAACTAAAAAGCTTCTTCTCAGAAAAGGAAACAATAATGTGAAAAAAGAGCCCACAGAGTGGGTGACCATCTTTCCTTCATGCACATCAGATAGAGCATTAATTTCAGTATATATAAAGAACTCCAAAACTTAACACCAAAAAAACAAATAACCCAATCAATAAATGGGCTAAGAAACTGAACAGACATTTCACAGAAGAAATACAATCAATCAACAAACATATGAAAAAATGCTCATCATCTCTAGTAATTAGAGAAATGCAAATCAAAACTACCCTAAGATTTCATCTCATTCTAGTCAGAATGGCAATTATCAAGATTATAAGCAATAAGCTGGGTACTGTAGTGCATGCCTGTAATCGCAGTGGCACAGGAGGCTGAGACAGGAGAATCACGAGTTCAAAGCCAGCCTCAGCAATGGCAAGGTGCTAAGCAACTCAGTGAGACCCTTCTCTAAATAAAACACAAAATAGGGCTGGGGATGTGGCTCAGTGGTTGAGTGCCCCTGAGTTCAATTCCTGGTACCTGCCCTTCCCCCCACCCAAAAAACACCAAAAATCAAAAAACAAATACAAGCAATAGTAAGTGTAGTGAGGATGTGGGGAAATATGTACACTCATACATTCCTGGTGGGATGGCAGATTGGTGCAACCGATATAAAAAGCAGTATGAAGATACCTCAGAAAACTTGGAATGGAACTACCATTCGACTCTACTAACCCACTCCTTGGTATATACCCAAAGGACTTAAAATCAGCATACTACAGTGATGCAGCCACATCAATGTTTATAGCAGGTCAATTCACAATAGCTAAACTATGGAACCAATCCAGGTGCTCTTCAACAGATGAATGGATAAAGAAAATGCAGTACCTATACACAATGAAATATTACTCAGACTTAAAGAATGAAATTATGGTATTTGCAGGTAAATAGATGGAACTAGAGAATATCATGCTAAGTGAAATAAATCAGTCCCCAAACACCAAAAGCCAAAAGTTTTTTCTGATAAGCAGATGCTGATCCATAGTGGGGTGAGGGGATAGGGAAGAATGAAGGAACTTTGGTTTATATAGAGAGGAGTGAAGGGAGGGGCGGGGCTGTGGGGATGGGAAGAATGGTAGAATGAGACAGACATCATTACCTTATATGCATGTAAGATTACACTACTGGAGTGACTGCACCAAGTATAGCCAGAGGAATGAGAAGTTGTGCTACATTTGTGTACAAAATGTCAAAATGCATTCTACTGTCACGTGTAACTAAGTAGATCCAATAAAAAAATGGCCAGCAAATATATGAAATAAAGATGCTCAACATTTTTAGCCATCAGGATAGCCATCAGGAAAATGCAAAGCAAAACTATACTGAGATTCTTTCTCACCCTCTTCAGAGTGGTTATTATAAAAAAAAAAATCAAATGCTGGTAAGGATGTGGAGGAAAAGAAACCCTTATACATTGTTGGTGGGAATGTAAATTAGTACAGCCACAATGGGAAACAGTATCAAGATTCCTCAGAAAAATAAATACACAGCTATCATTTGATCCAGTTATTCTACTTTTGGGTATATATGCCTAAAGGAGAAGATGTCAGCATACCTATATTTATTGTAGTACTAGTCACAACGGCCAAGCTATGGAAAAAGCCTAGATGCCACTCAACAGATGAATGGATTTTAAAAAATATGGTCTATATACATAATGGAGTATTATTCAACCATAAAGAATGAAATTTGTCGTTTTTAGAAAAATAGATGGAATTGGAGGTCATCATCACCTTAAGCAAAACAAGCCAGAACCAAAAGACAAGTGTCACCTGTTTTCTCTCATGTGGAAATTAAAAAGAACCAAAAAACCAAAATCACCAAAGTAGAAAAGGGAATATTAGGGAAGGGGAGTAAGACCAGGGCAAGAGGAGAGAGATGGGAAGACAAAGGCTTGGGAGGTATATATGATCAAAGCATGAAAGATATGTGTATATGCATGAAAATGACACACTTGAAATTCATTAATTTGTAGAATTAAAATGTGTTAATAATTATTATTTTAAAAAGACAAGTTGTAATTCTGTAGTTCGTACAGGTTTTTGGTGGGGGAGTCACTGGGGATTGAACCCAAGTGTGTTTTACCACTGAGCTACATCACCAGTCCTTTTTTATTTTTTAAGACAGTCTCACAAAATTGTTTAGGGCCTTGCTAAATGGCTGAGACTGCCGTCAACATTGTGATCCTCCCACCTCAGCCTCCCAAATTGCTGGGGTTACAGTTGTGTGACACCACATCTGGCTCACGGTTTTTTGTTTCTTGTTGTAAATGTGGGTATGATGCTTTTTCCAATCTTCTCCATCCTACAAAAAACTGAAAATCTCCCCAGTAGTTTGTCATTATTACTTTTGAACTTCATAAGCTACCCCTGAATTTAAAATGAAAATACAAAAAATCATGCATTGCCAAAACATTCTTTTTTAAAAAATTAATTTTATCAGAGCTTTATATTTATACATAGTAGCTGGGTTCAGTCCAACAAACGCATACCTGCATGGAGTCTGATTTCAGTTCATGGTCCCTCCCTTCCTTCCCCTGTTCTCCTTCCTCCACTCTACTAGACTTTCACTCATCTATTAATTTATATTTGATTGGTTCTTTTGACCTAGGCATAAAAGTGAAATTTCCTGTGGTATATTTATATATGCATATAATTTCTTAAGAGTCCATTCTGCATCGCCTCCCCTTGCCCATCCCTCCACTACTCTACCTCTCAATCTCCTTCTACATTACTGATCTTCTCTTTATGTTATCTTATCCTATCTTCCCCCTTTCCTTTATTTTACTGTAGCTTCTGCATAGGAGAGAAAACATTGATCTTCGAGTTTCTGAGTTTGGCTTATTTCACTTAGTATATTCTCCATTTCTATCCATTAACCAGCAAATGCTATAATTTCATTCTCTTTTATGACTGAGTAGAACTACATTGTGTACGTGTGTGTGTATGTATCACAATTCCTTAATCCATTCATCTGTTGACAGGTACCTGGGTTGCTTCCCTAATTTAACTATTGCGAATTAGCTGCTATAAACATTGAGGGGGCTGTGTTGCTGTAATATGATTTTGGAAAATACCAAGGAGTGGGATAGCTGGGTTGTATGGTGGTTCTATCCTTAGTTTTTTGAGGAATTTCCATGCTGTTCTCCACAGCGGTTGTGCTAGTCTGCAGTTCCACCAACAATGTACAAATGCAGCTTTCTCCCCACAACCCTGACAGCATTTATTGCCAAAACATTCTTGAAGAACAAAGTAAAGATAAAAAAAGACAGTGAGTTATTGGTGCAAAAATAAAGAAATCAATGGAACAGAATAGACTGTCTAGAAACAGACACTTAATTTACACGAAAAGGTGATACAACAGAACAGTAGGAGAAAAGACAGACCCAGTGGTACTGGGACAATTAGATATCCATAAGGAAAAAACATGAGACTTAATGCCTACCTCCTCAGTAACAACAACAAAAAAATAAAGATGGATAGCAGAACTAAATATAAAAGTCAAATATAATTGTTAGGTAACACTTTAAGAAGTTAGTACAGGATAATGTCTTAGTCCATTTTGTGTTGTTATAACAAAATACCTGTGGCTAGGAATGTTATACCAAGGTTTATTAGGTTCACAGTTCTGGAGGTTCAAGGGCATAGTGCTGACATCTGCTCAGTTTGGTTTTTTTTTTCCCTGTTGGTACCGGGGATTGAACTCATGGGTACCTGACCACTGAGCCACATCCCCAGCCCTATTTTGTGTTTTTTTATTTAGACACAGGGTCTCACTGAGTTGCTTAGCGCCTCACTCTTGCTGAGGCTGGCTTTGCACTCGCGATTCTCCTGTCTCAGCCTCCCAAAGTGCTGGGATTACAGGCGTGTGCCACTGCACTCAGCTCTGCTCAGCTTTTGTGAAAATGGGGTGACATGTTAAGATTCCATTCTCTCATTATCACCGCACTGGTGATGAAGCTTCTAGCTCATCAACATTTAAGGGACAAACCATATCCGAACCATAGAAGAAAATAACTTTGTGTCCTTGGGGTATGGTGCAAAAATCAATAATAATAAAGGAAAAGAATGGTATATTTGAAACATTATTATTAAGATCTTTTGATTATTAGAAGATACCACGAAGAAAGACAAAAGCAAGCCACAGAATGGGAAAAGATGCCTACAATACATAGAACATATACATAATTATATAAATACATATTATATAATTATATATTATATAAATTATGTAAATACATAGAACATATACATAATACATATACATAATATATATTACATATACATAATATACATATACATTATATAGAATTATATATATACATAATACATACATGATATATATACATAATATATATAATTATATATTATATAAATTATACAAATATATAGAAAATATACATAATACATAGATTGATACCAAGATATATTAAGCACTCCAACAATAGAAAAACGCACAAGAATTTTTTTCATGCTTTTATTAGTGCATTATAGTTATACATAATGGTGTGATTTGACATTCATAAATGCATATAATATACTTTGTTCCATTTTGATCTCCAGTATTTCCTCTTTCTCTCCCCTTTTCTTTCCTGACCTCCTTCTTCTATGCTACTAGGCTTGCTTCTATTTATTTATTTTTAAAATTGGTGCATTATAAATATACATAAAAGTGAATTTGTTGTGACACAGTCATACATGTGCATAATAATTTGGTCAATTTCATTCTGCAGTTTCTTCTCTTTTCTATCCCTCTTCCCTCTCCTTCAATCCCTTTCCTCTACTCCACTGTACATCTTTTTATTTTCATGATATCCCCTTTTCTTAAAATTTATATCTTTCTAGCTTCCGCATATGTGAGAAAACATTTGACCCTTAACTTTTTGAATCTGGTTTATTTCACTTAGCATGATGTTCTCCAATTCCATTCATTTATCTGAAAATAATACAATTTCAGTCTTCTTTATGCTTGTATCTATGCCATATTATCTTCATCCATTCATCTTTTATTGGGTATCTAGGCTGGTTCCATACATGGCTATTATGAATTTTTATAAGACATTTAATAAGGTACTACTAACAGATAATATCCAATTAGCCAATAAATACATAAAAGTTGTTCAAGCTAATTTATCAGGGAAATGCAAGTTAAAGCCAGGATGAAATATCACTAAATAACTACTAGTAATTCCACTCCTAGAAATAACAGCAATTCAAGCACATGAACACCAAGAAAATATGTACAGGAATGTTCAGAACAGCATTTATTTGTGATAGTTAAACACTAGAATCAAGCCAAATATCTATCTACGGAATGCATAAATGTGTATATTCAAGCAGTGGAATATTCTACAGCAAAGATGAATAAATCATGGCCACAAGAAAAAACAGACATGGATCTCGGAAACGTAAGATTAAGCAAAGGCACTCAAAACAGAGCAAAATAAAAGCAGTTATGAACAAAAGAATATACATGATTCTACTTAATATAAGTTTCAAAGAATAGCCAAAACTCTAATGTTTAAGGCACAGGTTAAGTGTTAAGACCTTAACAGTGGGTTAGCTCTGTATGGGAGGAGGGGTAGTGATTGGAAAGGAACTCTTGGGCTTCTGGATGCTGGCAGTGTTCTACTTCTTAACCTGGCTGGCAGTCATGTGAATGTTCATTGAATAATCAATGAAGCTGTATATTTATGTCTTCAGTGTTTTCCTGCGTATGTATTATACTATATGAGACTCTCCACCAACCCCCTAAAGAAGTTTTTGACCACTGGCAAGCTTTCCTTTCACTAGATGTGCTTCAAGTGGAGCAGTGGGTCTGGCTGAACTCGAACACACTCAAGTTCTGCCTATAAAGACATTCTGTGTTTTCTTGAAGTGGAGTGGGGGCTTGGAGTTCTTTCTTCATTTGGAACTGAGAGAAGCAGACTTCAGATAAAGGCATACGTAAATGTTGGCTTAACTGTGGACAAAAGCTGGAGTAGAGGATAAGTGACCACAGTGTGCTATGAAACACCCTAACACGAACTTAGATGGACTTACCCAGTAAAGTCCAAGGCACAGAAGGGAGACTTCAGGTTTCCCTGTAGCCTGTTTTAGGAATCTTAGACTTTGGTTGAAGTCAAAGAACAAAGAGGGCTTTGGGAAGAAATTTCCCTCAGGATGAGTCATTCCTCCTTTTCCCTGTAATGGAGTGAGTGAGGGAGTCTACTCTCTCTCTTGGATAGCAAAATATCTAAGTGTCATTTTCTACACTCTACTGATATATGCAGAGAAAGAAAGAAATATTACTCCTTAACAGGTGGACTAGCAGACTAGCTATGCTCGAGTCTTATCTTTTTTTTTTCCATATTTAATTTATTTATTTGTTCTATTTAGGTTTACATGATATCAGAGAGCAATTTGATTCATTGTACACAGATGGAGGATGACATTTCATTTCTCTGGTTGTAAGTGATATAGAATCACAACATACATGCAGTCATACATAAAGCTAGGGCTATGATGACCATCATATTCCACCACCTTTACTGTCCCCATGCCCCCTCCCCCCTTACACCCCTGTGAACAGAGTTCCACCATTGTTCCCATGTCCTTCCCCACATTATGGATCAGCATCCACTTATCAACGAGTACATTCGGCATTTGGTTTTCTGAGATTGGCTTACTTCACTTAGCATGATATTCTCCAACTCCATCCAT
>PVHX01016839.1:0-41929 GCA_004024805.1 Geosciurus inauris
TACCCCCAAATATCCTGATCTGTCATATTGCCTTTTTTTTTTTTGGTATGGGGGATCGAACTTAGGGGCACTCAACCACTGAGCCACATCCCCAGCTCAGTGGGGGATAAAAATAAAATATATTTTATTTAGAGACAGAGTCTTGCTGAGTTGCTTAGGGCCTTACTAAGTTGCTGAGGCTGGCTTTGAACTCACGATCTTCCTGCCTCCGCCTCCAGAGCTGCTGGGATCATATTGACTATTTTGAGTTAGAAGCACTTGAAGAATGGCAGGTACAAGTCAACGCGTCCTATCTTTCTAGTTACTTTACTTCCTAATTAACTCCCTAGCTCAAGTTCCTTTGCCTTGTATATTTTCATAATTGGCTGCTCTTTGTCCAATTTAGTATCTAAGTGTTCCGCCTTAACTGTCGTCTTTGAGTCTTCATTTCCTTGTCTGTGCCATGTAAACTTACATACTTTTCACCTTTTGATTTCCTCTTGTTATGTCAATATAATTCTCAGGCCCAGTCAAAACCCCTAAGAGGGCAGAGATAAAACTTTTCTCCCCTAAAGTGGATTATACTGTTGTTGTTGTTGTTTATGTTGGGGATTGAACCCAACATAAGGGGTTGGGTTAGCCACTGAGCCACATCCCCAATGCTTTGTACTTTTGACTTTGAGACAGTGTCTTTTTAAGTTGCTCCCGGACTCACTAAATTGCCGAGGCTGGCCTCAGCCTCCCGAGTCACTGGAATTGGCTTGAATAGATTATACCTCATTTCCCAATGGAAGGGGATGAGTGCAATATGGGCCACTTGTGATGTTACCTGAAGATGTCCTGGAGCCTTGTCTTACATTTCCTGTGCTCCAGTCAACTGTGTTCAATTCCAGGGATGGCTGGGTCTTGCTCCACCTGCCCAAGGTTGTACAAAGCTCTGAAGGCCGTAAGCACTAAGGCCTCATCTGGAAGACTCTGCCAGGCCTGTATCTCAGCTTGTGTGTTCCCTTTGGGCTTCTATCAGAGCTGCACCTATGCCTCATTTGGGGCAAGGGACTCTTGGGGGGACCTGAAGCCTTTGTACTGGGGCTCAGTACTTGTGGCTGTGCCCGCCTGGCGAGGTGTTCCATCAGATTGTGCCAGAAAGAATCACATGGCTCCCCACGACAGTGTGGGGGAATTCTGTCTTCTGCCTCCGGCTGCTCTTACCTCTTCAGGCAGGACTGCATTTCCTCAGTTTCTTGCTCTGGCAGCAAATAGCATTGACTTGAAGCTCATTGGCTGTCTGCGCTGCAAAATCCGCAAGACAAGCCATTCCGAAATGCCGCATGACCAGCTTAAACTTAAAGGAGGAGCAAATATAGAGGCATTCAAGACCAAATGGTAGTTCCCAATGATTCAACTGCAAATAGAATGAACATGTTTATATTGGTGGAAATACTTTAGAAAAGAGAACCCTCATGGGTAGTGATCGGGCGGGCTTCTGGATGCAATCAGTAAGGTCCCATCTTGGCCGTGGAGAAGGGAGACGTGGGTTCTAAGGTCAAGTCATGCCTGCATTTTGGTAGCAAGTACAAATGCGCAGATGCGTGGTGAAGCATCCTATTTCTTTCTCCTTTGGCACTGATGTTTCCAATGTGAACCGGATTAATGTGCATCTATTGAAGATTTTACTTGGCTTAGAGGTGCGTGGTGTAGGGGAGGCGAAATGTCACCTCTTCCCTCTTAAGTCTTTCCAGCGGGGCCTGATAATTAAACTCACATGAGACATTGACAGGAGAAAAGCATTCAGATGGATTTAATGCAAGTTTTAAGTGGCAGGGGACCGTTCACAAGGTAACAAGGCCCAAAGATGTGCTCGGAGTTGAGCATTTATATACTGACTTGGAGCAAGAGTAGTAAGTTATCAAAGAGTTATTAAATTGCATTGGTGAGGGGATTAAAAGAAGGTCAGAATTATGTTAACAAGGTGTGTAGAGATTCCTGTCTTAACTTTCCATTCTTGATGATAAGAATGATACTGTCCTTCTAGTGTAGGGACTGAGACTGTCATCTCAGGCTCTTATAAATCAGAACCAAGTTCAGAGGGCTCTTGCTGCATCTGCTGTTTCGCAGGTGCCTTTAACTCAGTCACTACACCAGCGTGGCAGATTTGGGGATGGCCTGTTCTTCGCTCCTTCAGCAGGAAGGAGGCCATTGAAAACTTTGGTCTTGGGGCTGGGATTATGGCTTAGTGGTAGAGCACTTGCCTCGCATGTGTGAGTCACTGGGTTCGATCCCCAGCACCACATAAAAATAATTAAAAAAAATAAAGATATTGTGTCAATCTACAACTAAAAAAATATTAAAAAAAAAAGAAAACTATGATCTTGAGAGGTGACCTTGTGTTCTCTGTAGCCTTTGTCTCCAGTTAGCCTTAACTGCACCTGTATTTCTTTTAGCTTCTTACAAAGAAACTTCCTTTTGAGAGTCAAAATATTTCAACTGAAGTTATTTTGAACCGGAGGGAAATGTTTGAATGCTCAGCCTTTGTTAGCCCAAAGAACATTGTTTCATCGAGAGTGATTGAAATAGTCATTTCCTTAGGGAAGCCTTTGTCATTGAAACCTGCTCTGATTATGGAAGCACATGTTTTGGCTTTAAAGAAGGCCCCCGGTTTTTACGACTTCTAACAGCTCCCCAGCCATTCAGTGTAGGGTTATTTATTTATTTTTTGGGTACCAGGGATTGAACCCAGGGTTATTTAACCATTGGGTCACATTCCCAGCCCTTTTTAATATTTTATTTGGAGACAGAGTCTTGCTGAGTTTCTTAGGGCCTTGATAAGTTGCTGAGGCTGGCTTTGCACTTGCAATCCTCCTGCCTCAGCCTCCCGAGTCACTATGATTACAAGCATGTACCACTACCTACCGCCATACCTAGCTTATTGTGGGGTTATGATGGTGTTATGGTTTAGATGTGGTGTCCCCAAAAGCTCAAATGTGAGACAATGCAAGAAGGTTTGGAGGAGATGATTGGGTCATAGCCTTAACCTAATCAGTGAATTAATCCCTGATGGGATTGACTGAGTGGTAACTGGAAGCAGGTGGGGTGTGGCTGGAGGAGGTGGTTCGTTGGGGCGTGGCTTTGGGGTATATATTTGTATCTGGTAAGTGGCATCTTTCTTCTTAATCACCATGTGAGCTGCTTCCCTCTGCCACACTCTTCTGCCATGATGTTCTGCCTCACCTCAACCCCCAATGAATGGAGCCGGCCTTCTATGGACTAAGACCTCTGAAACCGTGAGCCCTCAAGTAAACCTTTTTTCCTTTACAGTTGTTCTGGTTGGATCTTTCAGTTGCAGCAGTGAAAAAGCTGACCAAAACAGATGGCTAGGTTCTTTGGGTTTGAACAGGAAAGATGCTTGGGCTACCTTGGCTCTTGGCTGATGTTAACAGGCGAGGGGGTGCAGTGGCGAGGGGCAGACCCTCACAGCCCGGCTGTCTGGACTTGCAGTGCTCACTCTGGTGACGCACGCTGAGTCTTTAGTGAATTACCTGAGGGTTCTGAGTCTCAGATTCTGCATCTACAGAATGGGCGTGATGGTAGTTTTGACTTCCTATGATTGTTATAATTGCTAATTAGTGTATGAAAAAGCTCTTAGAGATTGGTAAGTGCTAATAAGCGTTGTGGTATAATGACCATGAATAGTATTGTATCCATACAATTTCTCGGTTCTGACCATTGTGCTAGGATTAGGTAAGATGTTATCAATGGAGGGTGCTGGGCAAGGGCATGCAGGAACTTACAGTCTTATTATGGGATTCCAAAATGATTTCAAAAGTTAAATGGCAGTCAGAGGAAAGATTTATGATTGTGTGATTCTTTGACAGGAGATCTAAGCTTTCTGAAGCTAAGGACTATGATCCTCTTTGCCTGCTTCCAATATTTTCCAGCAAATAGGTAGCATTCCCACTTTCCTTAGGCTACCAGCATTAAAGCAATTGTCATTACATTTAACATTTGAGGACCCAAGAAGATGGTCTGTATTTATTTCCTCTTGGAACCTAGTATAGTGTATGACACATAGTAGGCCTTTAATAACTAGTTGCTGGCTAAGTAAAGAATTGAGATGTTGGGGGTGGAAGAAAAGAGGCAAGAAGGGTCATGTGCAGATTTTTGTTGGAACTCTTAGCACATGCGCACACAGACGCAACAGCCTCTGTGCAAACTAGGGGAGTGCCTATATTATAGACAGTGTCTTATCAGATTGGCAGACAATTCCTAGGCAAAATCTTGAAGACTTGAAAGCATATCCCAGAAGCTCTTGACAATGCCAACTTACATCCTGTGCATATACCATATGTAATGCAATAATTTTTGTTTAGGATTTGTTTCCTAAGAGTCAAATATTGACAATGTTCACTTCCATGTATATCATTATCAGTGGGGAGGGCAGGATATATAATAAATATTCTATAGCTCATAGAAATAGATAGAGCTATTACACATGTGTATGTCTTAGTTCCCCAAGTAGACACATGGTTCTTTGAAGCCATGGACTGTCCTTGAAGGCCCCTCCTCCAGACCATGGTTCTCAAATAGCTGGTATGCAGCTAGTTGGTAGATTTTTAAAAAAGTTATATGCCATCCTCTATCAGCATATATAATATTTATTTTTTGAGGTGCTAGAGATTGATTCCAGGGCATGCTAGGCAAGCACTCTACCACTGAGCCACATCCCTAGCCTCAGCATATATAATCTGTTCTTATTAGAACTTTATAGTTACACACAGTAGTTGGGTTCGTCCCGACAAATGCATACATGCATGGAATTCAATTTCAGTTCATGATCCCCCTTTCCCCTCCCATTTCCTTCCTCTACTTGACTTCCTTTGTCTCATCTATTACTTTATATTTGATTGATTCTTTATATTTATAATCTTCATAAAATATATCCTTTTTTTTTGGTACCAGGGACTGAACTCAGGAATACTCAACCACTGAGCCACATCCCCAGCCCTATTTTGTGTTTTATGTAGAGACAGGGTCTCACTGAGTTGCTTAGTGTCTTGGCGCTGCTGAGGGTGGCTTCAAACTTGCGATTCTCCCATCTCAGCCTCCCAAAGTGCTGGGATTACAGGTGTGTGGAACCACGCCTGGCTAATCTTCATAATATATATTCTTAATATTCAGTCACATTTTCAAATGCTTCTGGTGGTACTATTATGAAAGAAATTTGTATTTATTATAACAAATACAAAGAGTACAGCAAAGAAGATTTATATGATACATTGTCGATAACCTGTTTTCTGATTATGGTCTATAGAATTCCCATCATTACACATACTAACATCATCATCTTTATTGACTTCATAACTTTTATTTTATATATGGGTTGGCAATTCAAGACCTGTTGAACATTTAGGGCATATCTTAGTCTGTTAGTGCTGCTATAACAAAGTACCTGAGACTGGATAATATATAAGGAACAGAAACTTATTTCTCACAGTTCTGTAGGCTGTGAGATGTGGTGTACCCCAAAAGCTCACATGCGCGACAATGCAAGAAGGTTTGGAGGAGAAATGATTGGGTTATAGTGTCCAAGATCACTGGTATATTGGTATATGGTAAAGGTCACCTACCTTCATCCTCACATGGTGGAAGGTAGAAGGGTAAAAAAGAAACTTCACTAAGTGAAATTTTTCTAAGGCATTAATCCCATTCATTAGCACTGAGTCTTCCTGACTTAATCTTCTCCTACAGATTAATACTATCATATCCCACCTCTTAATACTTACTATCATATTGGAAATTAAATTTCAACATGAATTTTGGAGGGACACAGTCAAATTATAACACCTACCACCCTTCTCTTTAAACGAACACATTCATTCCATCCCATCAGCCTCAAAACAACTTGTTCCAGCATGAACTTGAAATTCTAAGTCCAAAAGCTCACCTAAATGTCCTCTAAAGCAGGTTTTGATGAGGCTCAGGTACAATTCATCTTGAGGAAAACTCCCTCCAGCTGTGGGAAATCAAGCAAGTTATGTGCTTCCAAAACACAGTATTGGGACAGAGGTAGGACAGACATTGCCTTTCCAAACGGGACAACTTGGAAAGTGGAAAGGCCTAGCAGTTCCTGAGTAGTTCTAAAACCCAACAAAACAAACAGCTCAAGGCCTGAGAATATGCCCCACCTTCATGCCCCACCTTCTGCATGTTTTGGGGGGCGTTGGGTTCCTGAGGCCCTGGATGGAGGTGCCCATCCCCACAGCCCCTCTGGGTGTAGCCCAGAGAGTCGGGGGCTGTGGCTCTCCCAGGCTGGTGAAGTAATTTTGTGGCTCCACAGCTCCACTAGTTATTTCCCTGGTGGGGACTCCCTGTGGTGGCCTCAACCCCAGAACCCTGCTGGACACTGGCCTAGTGTGGTTTTCTGCCACTGGGGCCCTGAGGCTTTCCTGGGTATCCTCTGGGATCTAGGTGGAGGCAACCTTGCCTCCATAGTCAGTGGGTTCTGCAGGCTTCAGTTAGTACCATGTGGGTTTACTGTTTGTGTCTCCAGAGCCATTGCCTGGGCCACACCTGAGCACACTTGAGCCACCGTTGGCATGGCCCAGGAGCACTGCACCCAATGTGTGGAGCAGAATCTTGATGTGTCCTAGGCAGTGAGCCCTGAGGCCCTATAAGTGCCTTGGACCCCTCTCTCAGAACCATTCTACATTCAAGGCCTTTGCAGTTTGGGCCTGGGATGAGAGCAGTAGCATCGTCAGTCTTTACAATGCTTTTAGGGTCATCTCTGTTGTCCCAGCGAGCAACATCTGGCTTCATTCCATCCATTCTAATCTCTTTATCAAATACTTGCATGGCCATACCCCTTGGTATTTTCTCACAAACATTTTTAAATTTTACTCTTTATAATCTTTATAGGCCAAGAATTTTCCAAATCTTTAAGTTCTATTTCCCTTTTTATTATAAATTCTGTCTTTGGCTCATTTCTTTTGGAATTTTGCTCTAAGCAGTCAGGAGAAGCTGGTCAGCAATCTCAGCACTTTGTTTAGAGATTTTCCTCCTCCTAGTTCCTGGCTGTGGAGTTCTGCCTTCCACAAGGGATCAGGACACAGATACAATTTGGCCAAGTGCTTTGCTACTTTATTACATGGATGGTTTTCCCTCTAGTTTCCAGTCCCTTGCTCCTTATTTCCACCTAAGGTCTCATAAGAATTGCCTTTACTCTCCACATTTCTTCCAACATTCTGCTCATGATCACTTAGATGATCTCTAGGAAGAGTTGGGCTCTCTCTGCAGTTCTTCTCTTCTGAGTTCCCACCAGAATACCCTTTATGTTCCATTCATGGCAATCTAGGTGTTTTCCAGTAGGTGCCTTCTGTTAGTAAGCTTTCCATCACTGTAACGAATACTTGGCATAATCACCTTATAAGGAGAAAAGCTTTCTTTTGGCTCACAGTTTTGGAGGTTCTAGTGCATAATCAATTGGTCCTGTTGCTTGTGGGTCTGTGGCGAGGCAGCTCATCATGGTACAAGCACATGGCACAGCAAGGCCACTTACAGCATGATCAGGAAGCCAAGGAGAGGAAGAAGGTGCTGAGTTCCACGGTCCACTTTGGTGTTACACCTCCAGTGACCTGAATTCCTTCCATTGGGTTACACCTCTTAATGTTCCCATCACCTTCCTCCCTGTGGCACCAAGCTGAGGACTAAGCCTTTAACACTGGCCTTTAGGAATATTCCAGATCCAAACTATAGCACACGGCCAACTCTTTCAGCCTTGACCCATGACTTCGTCCCAAAGCTGCCTCTACTTTTTTAGATATTTGTTATGGCAGGACTCCTACCTCTGAATACCAATTCCTCAGTCTATTTGTGCTGCTGTAACCAAACACCTGAGACTGGGTAATTTATAAATAGAAATTGAGTTTTTAATGATTCTGGAGGCAGGAAAGTTCAAGATCAAAGAATTGGCCTTCAGTATTTGGTGTGGGCTGCTCCCTGCTTCCAATGGTACAATGTTGCATCCTCTGGTAGAAGGCAGAAGGACCGAGAGAGGCCAGCACTGTGGGACCCTCTTTCAAAAGGGGTTAGTCCCATTCACTCAGGCCAAGCCCTCATGATTTAATCACCACCTTTATCGGCCCTACTAAGTTTCAATTTTAGGGTACCGACATGCAAACCTTAGCAATGTTATATCCTTATTTATTTCTATTATATATTATAATTCTGTGGCTATCTTTGAACAGACTTTCTTGGGAAAAATTCCTAGGAGTGGAATTGCTGTTAATTTTGGTTTAAAGCTTGATTATATTCTAAGTTGTTCAGTTCTGAATCACACTGGACACAGGGACAGATGTGATTATTACATGGAAAAACCATCCATGTAATAAAGTAGCAAAGCACTTGGCCAAATTTCCCCACCTGAAGCATAAGGTTCTAGAATGGAGGAAGAGGCCCTGTGGGTCTCGGAGGTGTCTGTATCCTCTACCGATCCTAACACAACTCTGAGTATTAGAAGTGCTTTCTTGGCAAGTTTTAGAATACCTGCAGAAGAGTAGCTTAAATCAAAAAATCATTTACTTAGATCATTTAGAGTCTGGGTGTGGACAGTTCAAGGCAACCCCTCAACTGATGGCCTTCTGACCTTCCGTCTTCAGCTCACTGCCTGTCCCTGGCTTGCCGTCTTACAGGGTGAGATGGTTGTCTTCATAGCCTCTCATTCAAAAACAAGGAGGTAGGCAGCGAAACTCTTCTCTTGCTTCTGTTTGTATCAGAGAGGAACATATTTTGTAAAAGCCATCCAGGAATATATCCAAAGGAAATAAAGTCAGCATACAAAAGAGATGGCTGCATATCCATATTTACCGTCGCACAGTTTATAATAGCCAAGATACAGCATCAGCTCAGGGGCCTGTCAACAGATGAGTGGGTGACAAAAATGAGGTATATATACACAACAGAGTGTTATTCAGCCACAGAGAAGAATGGAATCCTGTCATTTGCAGGAAAATGGATAGAACTAGAAGACACCATGTTAAGCAAAAGGAGCCAGACACAGAAAGACAGGTATCATGTGTTTCCTTGAAATGTAGAAACAAAACAGCACCAAAGCCCAACCTGAAAGTAGAAGGCAGGGGAAGGGAGGGGACTTATGAGGAAGGGACTGGGGGAGGGGGAAGAGGGGGAGGGCAAGAGAGGACAGAAGGGAAGGGGGACATGATCAAGATACGATGTATACATGCATGTAGATGTGAGAAATCCATTGTTTTGTATAATTAACATATGTTCATAATCATAACAATTTTTAAATAAAACCACCAGGAGAGTTTTCCTTTTATCCCATGGACCAGAACTGGGACTCAAGGCTATTATTAGCCACAAAGAAGGCTAAGAAGATGGGACTCTTGTGTTTTCATGCCCTGTAGTCTTTATTTTTTTCCTACATTTTTTATTGTGGCATTATACTTGTACATAATGATGGGATTTGTTGTTACATAGTCATATAGGCTCACAATAGACCAATATAATTTGGCCAATATCTTTCCCTACCACTTTCTCCTCACCCCCTCCTCCCATCCCTTAGTTCCTTTCCTCTGCTGTTCTCCCTTTGATTTTCATGACCTATACTCTGTTTTAAAGATTCCCTCATAAATTAAAAAGACAAGAACCCAAACAGCGCTGGGCGTGGTGGCACATGCCTGTAATCCCAGCACTTTGGGAGGCTGAGACAGGAGAATCGCGATTTCAAAGCCAACCTCAGCAACGGCGAGGCATTAAGCAACTCAGTGAGACCCTTCCCTAAATAAAACACAAAATAGGGCTGGGGATATGGCTCAGTGGTCAAGTGCCCCTGAGTTCAATCTCCTGTACCAAAAAAACCAAAACCAAAACAAACCCTAACAGCATTATAACATTTGGAATTTATTTTTAAAATGTACCTTCAGTGGATTGTGGGAAGTGCTGACTTAGTGCACTACCCTGATGTGACCCAGGATGGAGACAAATTGAAGTTGAAGGTCAAGTGTTGTCTCCTTAAAAGGCAGGGCTGTGCCTTACAGTGTTCTGTGCAAATCTGGATTTGCAGAGCTTCATGAATATGAGATGCAGCAAACAGCCCTCCAGAGCCCCTGCCTGGGCCCCCTGGGCCAGAGTTCAGGACCAGAAGGCCTGAGACCTCAGGTGCCACGAGTCAACATTGAGTTACTCACTTCCTTTCCCTCTCCCATTTAGCTTCCTGTCCCCACCACTCTCCCCCTCTCCTCAACTCTTTGTCCTCTTTTTTTTTTTTTTGTCCTTCCTTTCCCCTCCTCCCTTTGCAAGGCTGGTCCTCTTGGGCAGTGGAAAGGCTGGAATCCGAGGCTTGGCCGGCAGCCAGCAGGAGCAGCTGTAAGGTCACACTGGGCTGTGTCCAGCAGTTGTGTCAGCAGTTGGGAAAGAGGAAGTGAGGCTGCACGGGTTTCCGGCTCTCCCTAGGGCAGACTAGCCTCCCTCGCTCCCTCCCCCATCTGGACCCCTATTCCTGGGGGAGGGTGGCAGTATATGCCCTGCTATGCCCTGTCCCCTGTATACCACTTTAACATCAGGACTATTTTGAGCTAAAGTCACTCTAAAAATAGTAGAAGCCAGAAAAACATTGTTATGGTTAGGACATGAGGTGTCCCCCCAGAAGCTCCTGTTAATGCAGAAATTTTTGAGGTAAAATGATTGGATTAAGAGAGCCATAACCTAATCAGGCCATCTTAGTTTGAATGGACTGGATGGTAACTGCAGGCAGGTGGGGTGTGGCTGGAGGAAGTGGGTCACTGGGTGCGTGCTCTGGAAGGGTGCCTCTGGCTCACGCCCCTTCTCTCTGCCTTCTAGTTGCCAGGAGGTGAGCAGCTTTCCTCTGCCCTGCTCTTCAGCTATGATGTTCTGCCTCACCTGGGGCTTGGAGCAATGAGGTCGGCCATCTAGGGATTGAGACCCCTGAAACCGTGAGCCCCAAATAAACTTTTCCTCCTCTAAGTTGTTGTTCTTGGGTATTTTGGTCACAGTGACAGAAAAGCTGACTAAAGCTGACATCTTCATCTCTGTTTCTTCTCATGAGGAAGATGCTGTCTTCCCCAGGTCACTCAGAAAACAAATGTTTTGCTGGGAAGATGACGGCTGATTCTCAAGCAGTGACCGCGTCTCTCCCCACCAGCATCCCCTTGCTCTTTGCTAAGGACCAAACCCATGAAGCTGTTTTTCGTTCTTCTAGGACCAGAATGTGTTGGAGGGTGAGCTGCCCCATTTCTGGAGTGGCTACTCTCATGCTGGTCAGGAGGGGAGGGAGTGAACTCTGTCCTCTTGACCCAGTTTTAGGAGAAATCCTGGCTTCGGCTCTGGTGTCTGCCCCTCTGATCTGCAGCACCAGCTCCCCAGGGTTTGTTTGATAGTTCTGAGACCTAAATGGTGCCAAGACCCTAGTGGTGCTGGAGCGTTTGGTCCTGGTTTTTGGTCACTCCTGAGCTGTCCTTTGATCTTGTCCACATGTTCCTTGGGAGGGATGAAGGGCCTCTGCTGCTTCATTCTACAGAGACCTCCAAGTCCCTCGGGGTCCCATCCACACAGGCACTTCCTCTCAGGGGTCTGCTGTGGGCATTCTTGGAGCTTGGCTCTAGAGCAGGGTGTAGTTTCTCTTGGAATCCATCCTTTTCTTCCTTTTTTTTTTGTTTACTTTCTATATTATTTTATTTAAATGTGTTTCAAGTCATAGTACATATATAGAGCTCAATTTTTCCATTTCTCTGGTTGCAAACCAGATAGTCACACCACTTGTGTCTTCATACATGCCCCAAAGGTAGTGATGACCATCTCAACCATCATTACTATGCCCATTCCCCTTTCCTTCCTCCCACCTCCCCCCTGCCGCATCCAGAGTTTCTGCATTTCTCCTATGTTTCCCGTTCCCACCCCCCTTATGTATCCTCATCCACTAATCAGAGAAAACATTCGGCATTTGGTTTTTTGGGATTGGCTTACCTCACTTAGCATAATGTTCTTCAATTCCATCCATTTGCCTGCAAATGCCATAATTTCATTCTCTTTTATTGCTGAATAATATTCCATTGTGTATATGTACCACAGTTTCTTTATCCATTCATCTATTGAAGGGCATCTGGGTTGCTTCTATAGTTTTGCAATTGTGAATTGTGCTGCTATAAACATTGAGGTGCCTGCTTTATTGTAGTGTGTTGTTTTTAAATCTTTAGGCTATAGGCCAAGGAGTGGGATAGCTGGATTAAATGGTGGTTCCATTCCAAGTTTTTTAAGAAATCTCCAAACTGCTTTCCAGACTGGTTGCACCAATTTGCAGTCCCACCAGCAATGTTTGAATGTACCTTTTTCACCGCATCCTCACCAGCACTTATTGTTGCTGGTATTTTGGATAGCTGCCATTCTGACTGGGGTGAGATGAAATCTGAGCGTAGTTTTGATTTGCATTTCTCTAATGGCTAGAGATGTTGAACATTCCTTCATATATATGTTTATTGATTGTATATCTTCTTCTGAGAGGTTTCTATTCAGCCCCTTAGCCCATTTATTGATTGGAACCCATCCTTTTCTGTTTTTACACTTTCTCCTCCAACTTCAGCCAGGAAGAGTCTTTGCTGGATGTTTGGTCCTTATCTGTACTCTGTTCTTCCCGAGTGTTCGACCGTGAACACTGGGGCTCACAGACCCGCCTCAGCTTTCTGCTCTTCCATGGCTTTCTTCATGGTGCCCAGGATCTGCTTAAAAGGATTAGAAAGCAAAAAGGGAGCAGGCACCTAAAAACATGGCCCCGCTTCTGAGCACTTGTCATGTGGCATGGTGCCCAGCGTTTAGCAAGTGATTGTTGAAAAATAAATGAGTGAGCAAGAGAATGAATGAACTCAGGTCCTGGCTCAGAGCTGAGGACTTGAGTTCCAATCCTAGGCCCTGGCTGACCTCTTTCCGATGACCTAATCCATAAAGGAAGGGAGATGAGATCATCTCTGGGATTCCTTCCAGCCCCAACACTCTAAATTTTGTATCCACATAGGAAAAGAGAAAGAATATTTATTCCATCATCCACTCAACTTAAGCAGGGAAGAAAGTCCCTGGATGCCTACAATTGTGTTTCCCTTCGTCCAATACAGATCATCTCTCCATGGTCACCAGAGTAACCTGCTGGTTAGGCTCAGCTGTTTATCCCTCACTGTGGCAAGAGGATCACCAGCTCTTCAGAGCCTCAGTAACTTCCCCAAAAGGGAGGGAAAACCTGGGAGACTTTGAAGTCTGGTTTAGGTGGCTTCGTCAGCGTGGACGTGGAATGCTCGATTCGGATTGCTGAATTATGGTGGGGGGACACAGCAGAGTGAGAATTTCCAGCTGAGAGGCTGGAAGAATCTTGGGTGTAAGCTGTCTTTGGGTGCTTCCTGTTGAAGAGACCTTTCAGGAATTTTCTTGGGTGATTGGTAAAATTCTTTACTACTCATCTTCTGGGCAGGCATCTTTTGGAATAACAGTTAAGTGATTTTTCTGGGGCAATGGGTCAAAGTCCTGTTAATATACACAGTAAGCAGTGGGTAGTCTGATGTTCACCCCAAGCCACCCTTGCTATCTGTCAGAATGACAGTGATATCCCCTGCCACCCTGCTCTGCACACTCCTGGGTACATTAGTGTTCCTTTACCTTTTTGGTCCAACTGGGCTTGACCCATGGTGGCAGAGAAGAGAGTGAGGTCAGGATGCCCACTTCATTCTCTCCTCTACTGGGCCGCCCCTGTTGGTTGCTTCCTTCCTGTTTCAGCGCTCAGTTCCTGGTGGGGGCCTCTTCAGACCCTTCCTCTTGAGTTGGGGTACCTGCTCAGGCTAGGGGAGCCCATTTATCATCCCTGTTATCTTTCTTCTGCTTTCTCACTCCCGATAACTCCAATAAATGCTCTTGGAGATCAGTGGAGAACTGGAAAGAACATACCCCGCTGTGTACTTTTGATTAATTTATGATCAAACTAAGGTAAATTTTCAGAGAAAGCTGAAATCATGACAAACAGCTCTAAAGTGAATCCATATTAAGGATTTTATTGAGTCCATTATTAGTGAAAGCTGGTGAGATGTTACAACCAGTTCCCATGAGAAGTCAAAGAAACACAAATTTATGTGGAATACATCAACACGGAAATAAATGTTCAAATACTGATGGTCCTTGGCTTACGATAGGGTTGTCATAATAGACCCATTGTAGGTTGGAAATGTGTTTAATACACCTCACGTCCCCAGCATCATGGCTTAGCCTAACCTGTATTACCATGCCAGGACACTCACATGAGCCTATGGTTGGGCAGAGCCACCTAATACAAATCCTGTTGTTCTATTATAAGCTATTGTATATCTCATGTAGCTTATTAAATATTATGCTGAAAATAAAATGGAATGGGTATGAGAATCACCAATGAAAGTTTTGTAGCCATCATGGGATGCAAAATCACAATATCCAAATGATGTTGGCAGAACAGCACACTGTGGGTATCTGTTACTTGCCCTGGGGATCCCATGATTGACAGGGAGCTGTGGCTCTCTGCCACAACATCAAGAGAGAATATCCTACTACACCATGCAAGCCTGGCAAAGATCAAAATTCCAAATTTGAAGAATGTTTCTACTGAATGCATGCCATTTTTGCATCATTTTTAAAATAAAAGCTCCCAAGTTGAACTCTTGTAAGTCTGGGCCGAACTGTAGAAGGAAAGGAGCTTCTCCTGGGGCATGGGGAAGGAAGTTTATTGGACCTCCACAGGTCAGAAGTTAGTCTGTATCAATGGAATATTACTCAGCCTTAAAGAGAATGAAATTATGGCCTTTGCTGATAAATGGATGGAACTGGAGAACATCATGCTAAGTGAAATAAGCCAATCTCAAAAAACCAAAGGCTGAATGTTTTCTCTGATATGTGGATGCTAATTCACAATAAGAAGGGCTAGGGGAAGAACAGAAGTACTTTGGATTAGAGGGGAGCACAAAGAGGGGAGAAGGTATGGAGATAGGAAAGATAATAGACAGAATTGAACATTATTACTGTTCATATTTGACTACACGACTTGTGTAACTCACGTGCAACAGAATGAGAAGTTATATTCCATTTATGTATGATGTGTCAAAATGCATTCTATTGTCATGTATAACTACTTAGAACAAATAAAAAATTTTTAAAAAAGGAAGTAGAATCCACAGGCCCTGCTCATGGACGTCTGTGAGAGGAAAAAAGTCAAAGACAATATTCAGGTATTTGCCTTTGGTGTTTTGTTGGACGGAGGTGCAATTCACTGAGGTGGTGGGTACAGAAGAATGGTTTTGGAAAGGAGGGGGAGGTGCTGAGGTCATTGCTGAATGGATACGCAGTGGAGATGTCCATCAGGGAGTTGGATACACAGCATTTGGAAGCTGACTGAAGATACTTAGTAATTGCAACTGTGGATGAGATTACCTAGGGAGAAAAAATAGTTATTTCTCGATATCCATGGGTTCTAGGACCCTCTTTGGATACTAAAATCCAAGGATGTGCAAATCCCTCATGTAAAATGGCACCGTGTTTGTATATAACCTATACATATCCTCTTGTACACTTTGGATCATCTCTAGATTACTTATATGACAAAGCAATCTAAATAGCTGCACTGTATTATTTAGAGACTAATGACAAGAAAAAAGGAGCGTATGTGTTCAGTACAGATGCATTTTTTTCCTTAAAACCAAAAAAAAAAAAAAGTCTATGCCTATGAACAAGAATTATTTGCATTGCTGTTATCTACAGCTAACGGATTTGTAAACTAGCTCAAAGGCAATGGAAGGCCAGAGTCTGCCTGGCATCACAATTGAATAACTGGGGGGCGGGGGGTTGCCAGCAATGCATAGTTTTCCATGAAAGCATGGGATTTCTTCACGCATTTACTAAGTGCTTAACCACGCAGGCGGTAATGGGAGATTGGGAGCTGACAATCCACCTGGGGATTTAGGACACAGAGAGTGAAGCTCTTCCCGTCTGACAGTCTGATTGGTGGCGTGTTTATTAAACTTCCTCTCCTGACATCACGATGTTTACAAACTGAGTTCCATCAGAAAGTTTTTCTTTTGGGAAAAACAAAAGGTTCTACTGCTTTAGAAAAGTTTGAAGGCCAGTCCACGTCTAAGAGCTTCATTTTACAGAAGAGAAAGTTTAGGCTCAGAGGAGAGCCCCAGCTGGCCCAGGGTTCCAGGGTGTTCGTGAATCTCCTGTTGGCTTTGAGGGCCAAGAAGTTGTTCCTCAGAAGATATACAATCAATAAACAAATATATGAAGAAATGTTCAACATCTCTAGCAATTAGAGAAATGCAAATCAAAACTACTCTAAGATTTCATCTCACTCCAACTAGAATGACAGCTATCAAGAATACAAACAACAAGTACTGGCAAGGATGTGGGGAAAAGGCACACTCAAACATTGCTGGTGGGACTGAAAATTGGTACAACCTATCTGGAAAGCAGTATAGAGATTCCTTAAAAACTTGAAATGGAACCGCCATTTGACCCAGCTATCCCACTCCTTGGCCTATACCCTAAAGACTTAAAAACAGCACGCTACAGTAACGCAGCCACTTCAATGTTTATAGCAGCACAATTCACAATTGCTAAACTGTGGAAGCAACCTAAATGCCCTCCAATAGATTTATTGATAAAGAAACTGTGGTATATATATACAATGGAATATTACTCAGCAATAAAAGAGAATAAAATTATGGCATTTGCAGGTAAATGGATGGAATTGGAGAACATCATGCTAAGTGAAGTAAGTCAATCTCAGAAAACCAAATGCCGAATGTTCTCTCTAATTAGTGGATGCTGATACATAAGGAGGGTGGGGGTGGGAGGCATGGGAGAAATGGAGGAACTTTGGATGGGACAGAGGGAAGGTGGGGGAAGGGAGAGGGAATGGGAGTAGCAAAAATGGTTGAATGAGATGGACATCATTACCCTAGGTACATGTATGAAGACACAAATGGTGTGACTCTATCTGGTTTGCAACCAGAGAGATGGAAAATTGAACTCTATATATGTACTATGCCTTGAAATGCATTTAAATAAATTAATTTTAAAAAAAGTGCTCCTTTTGAGCTTTATTAGGTGACACAAAGAGCTTTCCTGGAAGGAAGGACTTAGGACGCAGGCTGTGACAGATGGTTTTCATCTCTTGTGCTCTGGGAAATCTGCTACCATCCCTGTAATTAGATGTTGGGAACTTCAAGCAAACTGCCATCTACATGATATCATTGTTCAGCATCCCTAATTATACCTCGGAGTTTGGCGTAAGTGCAGCTTAGAGGATGTTCATTAATAGTGTCGACAGGCACACTCAGCATGTATAAAATTGTTTACAGTCATTTAAGTCCCAACATTGTTCTGGTGTGTTAAGGAAACACATTCACTCCCAGCTGAAAGATGACTTAAGAGGACGGAGACGGGCAGACTACAAGTTGTTTATCTAACGTCCCAGTTTGAATGCGAAGTTTTATGATCCTTCTTTTCATCGGCTCAAGGAGGCTCCTTGCTGAATTATGTCCAAGGCTTAGTTTCCCAAAGTCAGAATGAAGTGCCCTTGGCATTTCATAACTAATCTCTGTCTCCTATCTCCTGTCCACGTGTTGGCACAACCCATTTCAAGGGGAAGCTTTGTCTCCACAGGCAGATCGTGGTTCCATCTGGCCCAGCCACCCAGAGTCTTGTGATTCCAGATGGAAAAATCCCCATCCTCCTCTTCGTTTCCAAAGCATCCTCCACCCGGATTGTTCTATCTACCGCCAGCAGTACAGATCCTCCACAAACAGATGAATCTCTCTGGGGGTGGAAAGAGTTGCTAATGGGGGGAAACAGCTCATCTTCCACTCTTAACCCCTGTGCCAAGTGAATGGAAAAAATCACACATCTGGCTGGTGGGTTGAGGAGGAAGGCTGGGGTAAAGCTGCCTGGAGGGCATGTCTTTATCAGAGAAGATGTCAGGGAAAAGGCTATTCTTATTACCAAGGAAAATTATAACTTTCCATTGATGGTAGCTATTGAGCCATCTCTCCTCCTTTTACTTTAAGGAACCCCAAATATTTGGCTGGAATTCACTGGGGGCAACCAGTTTTCTCTCAGGAGTGTGGAACACAGCCCCATGAGTTTGTATGTGTGTTAGGGCAATGAATGGAATCAAGCTGCTTTTCTTTCAGTGATATCATTCTTCTTCCATTTGGAAAGGGGTGGGGGAGGGAGGGAGAGAGGAGAATAAGATGGGAGGAGATTTGTGAATTTGAGGAATGAAATTTCAGCTGCCAAAAGAGCTCGTGAAGCTGATGCTGTGCTGCACCCCTGTAATCCTAGTGATTTGGGAGGCTGAGACAGGAGGCCTTGTAAATTTGAGGTCAGAGTCAGCAATTTAGTGAGACCCTGTCTCAAAAAATAAAAAAGTCTGGGGATGTAGCTTAGTGGGTAAAGCACCCCTAAATTCAATCCCTGGTACCAAAACCACATACATAAACAAACAATAAAAAGAGCTCATGGAAAGTGCTCATTCTAGGGGTGGCCTCTCCAGCACCCCCACCCCAGCACCATCTCCCCTGGAGGCATTTGGGGCTCACTCCCCACTAATTTCCGCCCCTTGCAGCTCTGTTTTGGTAATCTGCTGGCAATATGGGGCTTTATTCCAGCACTGTGCTCAAATGGTAGGTAGAGAGATTGCGAAGGACTGCCCTGCCTCTGTGTATTCAACAAGCGCCCAGCTGGCCCTTCAAACAGGACCTGCCCATTCTTCCTCCCCACTCTCTCCTTTACTGGCCTCCATGCAACCCCAGCCCTCCTTTCCTGGGAGCTCTTCCTCTGCATTCACGAACACTGCAACAGCCTGAGTAAACCACATCCTTAACCAAGGGGCGTGCTTCTTTCCCGGGGCTGCCCATCTGGGAGTCTGAAGTAGAGCCATCAGCACTTTGGAGTTAAGAAGAGGAATCACTCTATGTGGTTTTGGGAAAGATGTGAGCTGGACCTAGTCGGCGGTGAAGTCAAGGACGCCTGGACACACGGACCCTCCTCCGCGAGGTCTTTCATTTCAAACCCCTTATGAGGGAGCCAAACGAATCTGGCCTCTGTGCGCATGCGCGATGGGCGGCGGGCAGCACCGGAGCGGGTGCTGGAGAAGCTCCCGGGCAGGCGGGGAGCAGCTTTGTTCTCTTCACAAAGCCCCCTTGTCCTGTGCTGGGCAGGCGGAGGGAGCCCAAACTTCCCAGGCAGTGCCGGATCTGCTCGGTGGCTGGTGACTGTGGCCTCAGCCAGAGCAGGCAGCCACTGTGCAGATCTGCCATTTGGTCAGGAGTTCCCAGAGGCCTTGGAGAGGATGATCCGGCTACAGGAAGTTGGCTTTTCAAAATTGGGATGCCTTTTGGCTTATTAAATGGAAAAGGACAATGGCCTCTTTGCTTCTAGTGTAAGAGATCTGGGGATTGCCAGTCACCCACCAATGGTAACTTAAAAATGCTGCTTTAAAAAATATATAGAGAAAATAGCAATAGTCACTAGTTTAATTAAAGAGAAATACCACCCAGGCTCTCAACATCTAAACTAGATATGGAGTGTTTTTGTTTTCATATATTGTTTCAATCTCACATTTTGCAATTGTAATAGAAGTATGGATTTATATCTTTTCACTTAACATTATGTCATTTATTATTACATCTTATTATTACATGGTACATAATCCCATCAGAGTAATAGAGCATATTTATTATTATTAAAACTTTCCCTGGTGTTAGAAATTCAGGTTGTCTCCTTTTTTCTTTGCTATTATACATAATGCTAAAATGGACAACTATGCATATACTACTTTCTGCTTCTTAAGAAAGAAATAACAGTAAGAAATGGACTGATTGTTGGGTGTGGCACATAACTGTAATCCCAATGCCTCAGGAGGCTAAAGCAGGGAGGTCACAAGTTCAAGGCCAGACTGGGTACCTTAGCAAGATCCTCTCTCGAAATAAAAAAATAGAAAAGGCTGGGAAAGTAGCTCAGTGGTAAAGAGCTTGTGGGTACAATCCCCATCTGGTGGCGGAAATGTGTATTGCTTTTTTGCACATAACAAGCCAGTTTTCAGAATCAGCACTTTCCTCTTCAGATTTAATTGTGCCACAGTTACAAAACCTAATTGTTCTATTTACATAATAACAAGTGAAGGAATACATTTATGATTTGGCTGATGAAGTGAGAGGAGAGCCCTCTTGCATTCATAGTTAATTGCTCCAAAACTCTGCCTACGACTTTGCCATGCCCTGGGCTAACATGGGCTGACGTGTCCATTAGATCCTGTCTCTGCCTGGCCGCAGATAGGGACACCAGCTGTAGTATTTTCTTAGAGCATATCTTCAAAGGGAGGATTGTCGGAGTTCTCCCCATAGCCCTTTGATTCTTAGGTGTTGTCTTGTAAGATCAAATGTAGCAAATCACAAAACCCTGAGCAGAGAGGCTCTGGGTAGGGAGGGGCTCCGCTCGGTTTCCAGCAAAGAAATGGCAGGTGGTCTCCCAACATTGCTGGAGGCTGGTGTGTGCAGAGTATGGGAAACCAAGGTGAACATTCTGTGTTCTTGAGAGTCAGAGACCTTTCATGTCTCCTCACTCAGAGCCTTATTATAGCAAATCAGGGAGGGAGAAAAATCTCAATGGACAACCCAGGCCTGTCTGCTAACAAGCATGGAAAACTACATGGTGTGACGAAGGTGTGGCAGGGGAAACTTGAGAGTGGTGGACCCAGGCTTGAGACTGGGAAGGAACAAGCCCATAGCACGGTGTGCCTAGCCAAAAATATTTTTTTTCTGAAATAAAAATAAAATAAGAATTGATGGTTAGGGGAATAAAATAAGAATTGATGGTTTATAAAATATGAAAGACTGATAATCACTGGTATATTATTAGCTAATTATTAATTTAAAAGGATTATTGAACATATCCCAGGGACCAGGCCCTGTCCTGGGTGTCAGACTTAAGGGTGGAAGAAACATACAGTCCCTACCCTGGTGGAATGTACAAAGTGGAGACACTAAGCAAACAATTTTAAAGTATATTCTTAGGGAGTCAAGGACATTTTTCCTTTTTTTCTTTTATTAGAGTGTTATAGATAGACCTAGTAATTGGGTTCATTCTGACAAGATCATACATGCATGGACTTTGATTTCAGTTCAGGATTGCCCCCTTTTCCCATCCTTGTTCTCCTTCCTCTACTTCCTTTTGCTCATCTATTTATTTATTTTTGATTGGTTCTTTTTACTTATACATGAAGGTGAAATTCCCTGTGGTGTGTGTATATATTTTATATATTTTTAGTTGTAGATGGGCACAATAGCTTTATTTATTTTTATGTGGTGCTGAGGATCAAACTCAGTGCCTCACACATGCGAGGCAAGCGCTCTACCACTGAGCCACAACCCCAGCCCCTCCTGTGGTATATTTATATAAGTACATTACAGGATTTTTAAAGAATTCATTCTGCATGGCCTCCCCTTTCCCATCTCTCCACTCTGCCTCTGGATCTCCTCCTTCTATACTACTGGTCTCTGTATCTTTATGTTATCCCCTTTTTCCTTCTTCCTTTCCTTTATTTTACTCTAGCTTCCACATATAAGAGAAAACATTCAACCTTTGAGTTTCTGGGTCTGGCTTATTTCACATAGCATGATGTTCTCTATTTCCATCAATTTACTGGCCAGTGCCACCATTTCATTCTTCATTATGGCTGAGTAGAACTCCACTGAGTATGTATACCACAATTTCTTAATCCTCAATGACCTTACTGATGCATATGATTTAGCCAGGAGAAAGGGGTGTGTGTGTGTGTACACATGAATGCACATGTGTGGGTGTGCTTCAAGAAGAAATAAAAATAGATGCATAAACCTGGAGACAGAAACTGAAAGAAGACCAGTGTTTGAGATGGAGGCCAGGTGAAATGAAGCTGGAGACTAAGGCAGGGGTCATCTCACAGTGGCTCCATCCTCAGGTGAGAGAGGCATGTTCAGATTTGCATCTTGAAAGCTTACTCTGGCTGTGGTGTGTTGGGCAGATGGTGTGAGGACACAGGAAGGGACAAGAGGAGACAAGGGGAAGTGAGTTAGGTGAAAGCCAGTTGCAGTAAACTCCAGAGTAGCAAGGTGGTGGTGGCCAGAGCTGGGGACAGAAGTGGAAAGGCGTGGAGAGCCTGGGAATCACTGGCCTCTGGTGACTCCAGCTCCAGGGTACCTGTGGGCTCCTGGAATGAAGATGTTATGGTTTCGATATGAGGTGTTCCCCAAAATCTCATGGGTAAAATAATGCAAGAATTTTCAGAAGTGAAATGATTAGACCTCGAGAACTTCATCTCTGGATTATCTGGATAACTGTAGGCAGATAGGATTTGGCTAGAGGAAGTACTGGGGATTGAACCCAGCGGCCACATCCCCATCCCTTTTCCATTTTGAGACAGGGTCTCACCAAGTTGCTTATGACCTCGCTAAATTGCTGAGGCTGTTTTTGATCTTGTGATCCTCCTACCTCAGCCACCAGAGCCGCTGGGATTACAGGCATGTACCATCATGCCTGGCTGAGGTTTATATTTTGTCCCCAGTGAGCAAACTTCTCTTTACTTCCTGGATTTCATGTCCTCAACTGCTTCCCTCCACCATGTCCTTCTGCCGTGAGGCTCTGCCTCACCTTGGGCCCAGGGCTATGGAGTTGGCTGACCATCGACAGAACCTCTGAAACCATGAACCCCCAATAAACTTTTCCTCCTCTAAATTGTTCTTGTCAGGTCTTTTGGTCACAGCAATGAAAAAGCTGACTAAAATAGGACTGTGATTGTCAGAACCTTGGTAACTGTCTGCATATGGGGCTACAAGAGATGGGCTCCTTTTAGTCCTTTTGTTTCTGAGCAGTGCCTGAGAGAATTTTCCATTTAGTATCAGTATGAAGTCAAGGTTATCTGTTATCACTGCTAATATTGAACATTTTTTTTTGTAGGTCCTCACTAATGAAATAATGAAATAGACTGTGTGAATTTTACCAAAGAAGGGAAAACTCTCCCTTTTTGGGGGAGGGGTAAGTTTAGGATTGTAAATCAAGCCCAATAACAAACTAGTAGAATTAATAACTATTAAAATTAATACTGAATATTTAAAAGATGGCTATATACAAGGTGAATAATATAAAAACAAATACTCTTTCCCTATACTAACAAATGGAGAGATGTACAATACTCATTGATAAAACAACTTATAGCAAAAATAAACTTTTCTAAGGTCAATATGTTAATTTAGTGTCCTTCTAATCAGAATCCCAATGTGTGTTTTTATGCTTAAATCAGAGTCAAATGTTTTTAAGAACATACCTTGATGATTAGGTTGTTTAGATCTCTGTCATTGCTTAATTTTTGTCCATTTGACTTGTCTTATACTGAGAGTAATGTATTACAGTTTCCCTGTATTGTATTTCTCTATATTCGCCTTTGTTTTTCCTCTATTATCTGTTTTATATGAGTTAAACATTCACCATCTCCACCCAAGGATAACCACTATCTTGACTTCTTATACCATAAATGAATGGTTTTGCTTATTTTGCCTTTGAATAAGTGGAATTATATAGTCTGTGTGCTTTTTGGTTCTGATTTATTTTATTCAAAATTTTTTTGTGAGGTTTAGTCATATCGTTATAGAGTGCTCATTCTCATTGTTGTCTTGAGTCCTGTTGGGTTTATATACCACCATTCATTTATCCTTTCTACCATTGATGGCCTTTTGGGGTGGTTTCAAGTTTTGAGCTATTGCAAATAGAGTTGCTGTGAACATGGTTATGTGTATCTTTTGCTGCACATTTATGTGCATGTCTGCTGTGTATTTACGTATAAGTGGAATTGCTTGGAACAGAGTACCAATTAGTTTTTGAGCCTCATTCTTAAATGTGAACAGCCAGCCAGTAATTCAAACATTTGAGGGAAGTCTCCTGTGTGAGATGAAGACATAAGCAAACACATCACAGTAAATAAATACACATGTGCCTAGTTTTCTTCTCACTCTGACCCCCCAAAACCTCATTTTCTGATATGGCCTGACTCCAGTTGTTTTCCTAACATCTCATTTTAAAAGTAGACATCAGAGCAGATGCCGTAACCATCATTGTACACAGAGTTGTGGATAGTTGGCTCGTAGTACAGGTTTGTCATGTTTTGTCACTTCTTTTGGAATTGGATGCCAGTGCACTTTTCCTTTTTGGTCTTGGTGCCATATATGTGGACAGGTTGTTGAGCTTTGGTGGGTACTATCCTGGTTGCACAGTGCATACCACATGTCATGAAGGCATTGCCTGCTGGGGGGCCGAGCAGGCTAATGTCCCAGAGCAGGCATGGTTGGGAGCATTCACTGATTTTCCTCAAAACGATGTCACCTCTAGCTTCTTCTGTTGCATATGTGAGGCCTGATTCACCAGCCTGTGGATTTTTGGCGGGAGTGGGGGGAGATCACTATTATTTTTTTGCTTTTTGGTACATTAGCAAATCATTTTATATGATACATGTTTGCATACACAATCATTTCATGTGTCATATAAAATGATTTACAAGCACTGAAAAGCAAATGAACAATAATAGTGACAAAACCCCAAAACAAACAAAAAACCCGCAGGTTCTTCCTGTGGGCCAGGAAATAGAGGCGTATTGTGGTTCATCTCGGTGTGCTCCCACCTGGGCTTTCCTTCCTTCCCTTCTCATAAACAGAATAAAAAGCCATGTGGTAAACCATAAATAACTCTTTACCACAAATGAGTCAGATGGTTATTAATTCATGAGAGAAACACAAATATTAAATGAAAAAAAAAAGGAAGAGAACTTGAAGAAGTAATTGATAGAAGTAAAATGGCCATTCAGGGACAAAAAAAAAAAAAAAAATGGCTTGCCCTCTCTGATAATCAGAAAAATGCATTTGAAATAAGTTATTATTTTTATACCTCAAACTGAGGAAGTTTAAAAATAAAATGAAGTATATGCAGTGACAGAGGCACTCAGACAGTTTTGTAGGAATGTGAGGTGATGTGATCTTTTCTGGAAAGACACCTAAAAATACTTCCTAGAATTTTATAAAGCAGCTGTACTTCAACCTAGGAATTCCACCTCTCAGCATCTCTCCTAAGGAAGCAATCAGCCGTGCAAGTGAAAGTGTTCGTTCTAATATCACTTAAGATAAAAAAATTAAAAACCAATATTAGGTAATGACAATAAATCCTAACACATTCAGATAAAAGAATATTTGCAGTTTAAAAATGTTAGCTTTTGAAAAGTATGTAACGACATGGGAAATGCTAGTTCTATAAAATCAAATGAAGGAAGCAAGATAAAATACTGCGAAGACCAACAGTGAAAAATATGCTTAGAAAAAGAAATAGGAGGAGATCAAGTATTAGCACAGGTTCCTCCAGGAAAGTTTTTTTTTTTGGTACTGGAGATTGAACTCAGGGCACTTGACCACTGAGCCACATCCCCAGCCCTATTTTGTGTTTTATGTAGAGACAGGGTCTCACTGAGTTGCTTAGCGCCTTGCCAGTGCTGAGGCTGGCTTTGAATTCATGATTCTCCTGTCTCAGCCTCCCTAAGTGCTGGGATTACAGGCTTGCGCCACCATGCCTGGCTCCAGGAAAGTTTTGTATTCTATTTACTTGTTTCTTTCATCAGACCTTAAGGTCCAGGGGCAGAAGTCAAACCAATTTTTTTCCTGTTAACCAGTACCTTGTTCCATCTGTGTCCTGAATTAGACATTGGTTTAATAGTTGGATGATTGAGTGGGGTAGGATTTTATTTTTTCCTTTGTATCTAGTATTTCCCTAATTTTAAGAGATATACATTGTGGTATAATTCTTTCTGTAGAAAACAATAGAAATGGGACTCAAGCTAGATGATACTCTGTAATGGGCTGATAAATGGCCACTGAGGATATCAGGTACTATTCTCAGCAGCCTGTAAATGCCCATGCAGGAGTCGTTCTGAGAGGGAGGCAGAGGGAGATCTGATGCACACAGAAGAGGAGGAGGGAAGGGAAGTGCAGAGGCAGAGGCTGGAATGATGTGGTTGCAGGCCAAGGATTATCAACTGCCACTGGAAGCTAGATAAAGCAAGGAACAGATTCTTCCCTACAGTTTCTGAAGGGAGCACAGCCTGCTGAGATCTTGATTTTGATCTGGTGACAACTGAGGCAGGCTTGATTAGGGACCCTTGCCCTCGACCCTGCTCTCAGCCCATTTCCTTTGCACAATCTTCCACAACTAAAACAACGAATTAAATCCCTTACAATAAGCCACAAGATCTTGTTTTTCAAAATTGCTGGACTACACTGAGGAGTATGCACAGAGGCTTCCAAATTTGACCTATAGTAAGGGAAAGTTCCCTACCTAAGACCCCATAGATACTGCCTACATCGCACGCATCTGACTAAAAACCTGAAAATGAGCATTTGATACGTGTGCAGTAGACGTTATAAGCAAGACACAGGAACCTGTCAATTACCCTTTTCTTAGCATAAATCACACCTAATAAAAATCCTGAGAAAAGGTGAACAAAGTTATAGCAAAATGAATTCTATTGTCATGTATAACTAAAAAGAACCAATTAAAAAAATACAACTCAGGACACATATAAACACAGAC
The DNA here is from genome assembly GCA_004024805.1 of Geosciurus inauris. Taxonomy (NCBI): domain Eukaryota; kingdom Metazoa; phylum Chordata; class Mammalia; order Rodentia; family Sciuridae; genus Geosciurus; species Geosciurus inauris. Next base: position 26,671 of record PVHX01016839.1, read on the forward strand.
CCAGCCAGAGTCTGGGGTGAGTACCAGTTCTCTGTCTTCTGTTTGCTGCTTCCTTGCAGTGGATGCCTCTCACGCGTCTTACTTCTCTGAACTCTCTTACTTCTCTGGCGCACTGGTTGGTCTCCACCCAGGTTCTCCAACAATAATGATTGTAGACTTTGGCCTTCAAAACGATGAAAGATTTGTCTCAGCCTCAGGAAACTAAAGCTTCCCTAAATATAGGGAGTTTGGGGCTCATCTGTAGGGTTCCTTCAGGGCTTATCATGTGACCCTACAAATGAACCCTCAAACTCCCCAACATCAGAGTGCCTGACTCTCCCGGCTTTCTCTTGCCTCTGCTTTTATTTTCTACTCTAGATAAACTTCCTGGATAAGATGAAAAGATGAGGACAGCTTTATACTGGAGGGAGGCCACGGTGAGGAGGAGGATGGGGAGCAGACTTCTCTGGGTTTAACATCAGTGCTGCGACTGAAGAAGTCTTTGCCGCATACGCCCCCACTCTGCATTTATATAGAAACATTCAGGGGCAGATTCTGATTGGTCTTCTTGGGTCAGGTGCTGAGCCTGGAGCCAATCAGTGTGGCCAGGGGTGGAGTCAGTATTGTGATTGACAGCTCCATTAGAATCCCTGAAATGCAGAAAGAACAGTGTCCTCCTAAGGAGCAGGTGAAAAAGAATGTTGGGCAAAGTGGCAGCAACAGAAAAATATGTATTTGCTCTGTAAACAGAAGCTATAGTCTTTCTCAGTTTTCATGAGCTTTCCCAGATCCTTCTATAAACTTTGCAATCATCGCAATGATCACAGAATGTTAGAATATAGAGCAACAGCCACAGGGATCTGGTCCAATTTCTTCATTTTACTAGGAAATGCAGTCTCAGAGCAGGAGAGGAACTTCCCCAGGGTCACACAGCTACTAAGCTGCAGAGTTGGGGCAGGACCTCCTTCTGTGTCTGCACAGTTAGCGCTCTCTCTACGCTCTGGCACTGCACCACTGCCTGAATCAGTCGTGGATCTAGGCTGGGTTTTTTTTTTTTTTTGGTACTGGGGATTGACCTCAGGGCATTCGACCACTGAGCCACATCCCCAGCCCTATTTTGTGTTTTATGTAGAGACAGGGTCTCACTTAGCTGCTTAGCGCCTGGCCGTTGCTGAGGCTGGCTTTGAACTCGCGATTCTCCTGTCTCAGCCTCCCTAAGTGCTGGGATTACAGCCTGTGAAACCCCAGAAATGTGACCATATCTCCTTCTCTGACCTGCTCCCCGCAGGCTGCATAGCACTCTCTGGAAGGGCTAGATTGTGGCTTCTCTTGGAGTCTTTGTCTCTCTCCACCTCCCCTTCTAGGGTGGCAGTTGTGTCGTGGGAGGACACAACTTGCAGCCATTTCAGCCCCAGCGGTGTCCCTCTTACTACATGCTTTTGACCTCAATTTCTTTATTTTTTTTCATTAAGAATACAAATTCTTGGGCTGGGGATGTGGCTCGGTGGTAGACTACTTGCTTCCCGTGTGTGAGGCACTGGGTTCAATCCTCAGCACCACATAAAAATAAATAGAAATTAAGGTACTGTGTCCATCTACAACTAAAAGAAATATTTTTTTTAAAAAAGAATACAAATTCTTACAGAAAGCATCATCAGGAGGACAAAGTGCAGTGTGTCTAAAACCAACGTAATATTTCATATGTTTGTCAAGTTTGCAAGCACAGGCCATGACTTGCTTAGTTTCCAAAGATTCCTGTGTGCGGGACCTCATTCAAATGAGTTTTCTTTGCTTCTTACCTACTTTCAGGTCGTCTGTAACTTTGTCCTTCCTTTCTCTAAGTCTTTGTGTTAACCAAGCTTTTCTGTACCTTATCATTTTTAAAATTTTGATTAAGATCCATCCTGATCAAAATGTTATTTTTTTCTATCATCTACTAATTCTTTCCTCATCTAATAAAGAGACATTTTCCTTTATTTAGAAATGTTCTGTGCTTTTATATTTTTGGTCCATAAATCGTATACTTTTTTGGCTTTGGTTTTCTGAGTTCTGTCTCCTGAGTTTACCAAAGCACCCTTTTGTTATTCTGAAAAAGAAGCTTGCATTTTAAAAAATAATTTCTGAGGTGCTGTCTACAACAATGCTCAGGTCATGGAAAACAACCATTAATTGCTGATGATTATTATTAATTTGGGGATTTGGAGTGCCTATGGATTTTCTCCTTTATACTTAAATCAATACCAGTTTTGTTGGTCTGATTGAAGAAAAGAATGTATCTTCTTTAAGATTTTAATTGCAAAATACAGATTTTTTCTTTTAGTTGTGGTAAAATACTTATAAAATAAATCTTCTCATTGTAGCCATTTTCCAGTAAACAGTTCAGTGGATCTCAGTACATACCCACTGGTGGGCAGCTGTCACCACCATTCATTTTTAGAACTTCTTTTTGTTTTTTCCACTCAGACATTCCACCCACGAGACATGGACTGTCCATTCTCTCTCCTCTAGCTCCTGACAACCACCATTCTACTTTGCTTTTATGAATTTGACTGTTGGATATACCTCAGATATGTGGAATTATACAGTGTTTGTTCTTTTTGGATTGGTTTGTTCTTTTTGGATTAGCATAGTGTCCTCAAAGACTATTAGCATAGTCCTCAAAGTTCCTCCATGTCGTAGCAGGAGTCAGAAATTCATCTTTTTGTTTGTTTGGGGTAACACTGAGCCACATCCCCAGCCCTATTTTGTGTTTTATGTAGAGACAGGGTCTCACTGAGCTGCTCAGCACCTCGCCGTTGCTGAGGCTGGCTTTGAACTTGCAATCTTCCTGCCTTAGTCTCCCAAGCTGCTGGGATTACAAACATGTGCCACTGTGCCCAGTCATAAATTCCATCTTTTTAAAGGCTAGATAACATCCCACTGCATGTAATATATGTACATACCACATTTTGTTTATCCATTCCTTTATTATTGATACATGGTTGAGTTGTTTTCCACTTTTGACCACTGTGAATAATGCTAGGAACGTGTGTGGGTAACACCTGTTTAATTTCCTCTTTTCAGTTCTGCTAGATGTAAATGTGGGAGTGGGATTGCTGGACCATGTGTAGTTCTGTGTGTAATTTTTCGAGGAGCCTCTATACTGTTTTCCACAGTGTCTGTACCATGTTATATTCCTACTAACAGTGCCTAGTGTTCCAATTAGTCCATATCCTCACTAGCACTTCTGAGTTATGGGTTTTTTTTTGTTGTTGTTGTTTTAAAATAACTATTTGAATGGGCGTGAAGTGGTGGAACGAACCCTTTCTGGAAGATATTTGGAAAGCCTCAAAATGTCTGGAGAAGCTGGGTACAGTGGTGCACGCTTGTAATCCTAGCACTTTGAGAGGTTGAGACAGGAGAATCGCGAGTTCAATAGCCACAGCAAGGCACTAAGCAACTCGGTGAGACCTGGTCTCTACATAAAACACAAATAGGGCTGGGGATGTGGCTCAGTGGTCGAGCACCCTGAGTTCAATCCCCAGTACCCAAAAAAAAAAAAAAAAAAAAAAAAAATTGGGCAGATTCAGAGATCAAGCAGTTACTCAGAATGGGTTGCCCTGATGAGGACACAGCTGTCACCACTATTGGTAAGCACTAGACACCCTACTTGTTTGGCTTCATTGCCAGACAAAGGCTTGGGGTTGCAGGTGTGGTCATCCTGCTGGCCCTGGAAACTGGAAAGTGTGGCCAACCATGGTAGAATCTCCACAGTCCCGATTTCAGTGTCTTTACTAGTCCCAGATGCATCTGACTGGCCAAGATCTGTGGCAACTTCTGTGGTGGGAGGTGAGTCCTGTATCCCCCAAGAATAGCTATTAAATATTTATAGCTCTTTTAGTCAGATTTTTCATTGCTGTGACCAAAAGACCTCACAAGAACAACTTATGAGTTTGTTTTGGCTCACAGTTTCAGAGGTTCAGTCCACAGTAGGTGACTCCATTGCTCTGGGCCCAAGGAAGGGTGGAATATCATGGCAGAAGGGCATGGCAGAAGACAGCAGCCATGCCCTTCTTGGAATAAGGGCAACCAGAAATAAATAAAAAAGGACTCTGCTCTCCAGGGACAAAATGTAAACCCCGAAGGCATACCCCTGGAGACCTACCTCCTCCAGCCACACCCTACCAGCCTACAGTTACCACCTAGTTAATCCATATCAGTAGATTAATCCACTGATTTGGTTACATATTTCATAATCTAATCTTGTCACCTCTGAAAATTCTCGCATTGTCTCACACATGAATTTTCAGGGAACATTTCATATCTAAACCCCAATGATAGCATAGGCCTTATTATTCAGAGTCAATGCTGGAGTATGTGTTGTATTTATGTGTATGTGGGGGGCAGAAGAATTGTGGATGTGTAAGCTGATCATCTTGTAGAAGTGCCACTCTGTTTCAGAGATGGTGGCTCAATGGAAGCATTATGAAAACCGACTCAAAAGAAAATCTCTTCCAAAAAGAAAAAAGTTGCTTTCATTGTTCTAAATTGGATACTTGACCCCTAAAATTTGCTAGCAGTTTTCTATGCCTATAGGACAGTTGCTAGTTGAGCTCAGGATGGAATCTGATATTTCTGGAACAACCTAACTTATACCCTCAAGTGACATAAGTGTAGAGCTCATAACTGTTCCCTTGCTCAGTGGGTGAATCAGGGACTGGGGTCCAATTCTGCAGTATTCTATCATCACTTCCATGACCCCCTTGTGAGTGGGGCCTGGCAGGGCTGGCTAGGGATTAAGAGCCAGTTCTTTTTACTTTGAGGTTTTGAAACATGTTGGAATGAACTGGATAGCTATGACCAAGGTCACAAGAAAAGAATATAAGAAAATATTTTAAAAGATCTCACTGTATTACCAAATAACAAACTGACCCCAAAACTTAAAAGAGCAAGCACTTACTATCTTGGTTTCTGTGGGTCAGGAGTCTGGGAGTGGCTTAGCTGGATGGTTCCAGCTTAGGGTTTCTCATGAGTCTGTGATCAAGAAGCCAGCTTGGGTTGTGTGACCTGAGCTAGGGAAAGACCTGTTTCTAGAATAGTCCACTCACAGAGTCACGGGCAGGAAGCCTTCATTCTCCATGGCTGCCTTAGTTCCTGACCACTTGGGCCTCTTCTTAGGCCAGTGAGTGTATCCTCACACCATGCGACTGGTTCCCCCCAGAGTGAGTGATCAAGAGAGAAAACAGGAGAAGGTCTTGATGCCTTTTATGACCCTCATTTTAGAATCACACTTATTACAGTTGATAGCTCAGCTCAGTTATTGCACGTGTTTTTCCTGGCAATAATTTTGTCATAACTGCATAATTTTAAAAAATTTGAGGATCTGTAAATATAGCAGGCATTAATTTGGTCTCTCTCTCAGACTTGATGGGCCAATCTGTCAAACAAGGATCTTAAAATGGATGATCTTTCATTGGGTAGTGAGTGTATAGTTTATTTCTGGTATCCTAATATTACACCTAACATTTATATTACATCTAACATAAACTTAAATATTTTCTTGAATACTAGGCTGACTCTGGGCCCATAAGCCATATGATCTTTTTCATGGAAGAGTGGCTGATCTCGTCTGTTTCCCAAAGCTCTCAGGTCATGTGGCTGCATGAAGCCAATGGGTGTCACTGGTGGGACTGCAAGGTGAGAGGAAGGGAGAGATCAGAGTATCTCCCTCTCCCTCTTTGCCCAGAAATATACCCTGAGCAGCATTCCTTTCTCCTCATTGTTTATTCCAGATTTTGGTTCCAGTTCTTCCGGAATGCCTCAACGCCTGGGCTGTTCTTTCAGCCTGGGGGTGATAGTAGCTTCCTGGTTTACTATGCTCTCCTCATCTTTGCTGACTTCTCAAGCCTTGAATCCTTCATGAGCATTACCTTCTCTGTGCTATACATACTCAGATATGTATCTGTTTCCTGTTTAGACCCTGATACAAAACCCTCCAATTGTTGTACTTCCCCAGTTGCATAGGCAAGGAAGGTATTAGACTCCTCCAAATACTTAAGGAAACAGAGGCTCTAAGACAGGAAATATAATGTATACAGTGACTAACTAGGAGGAGAGGTTAGAAGCAGTCTTTTGATTTCATATCTGAGAGATTTGCATAGTTTGAGGATATGGAATGGACCTAAGTAAATCTCTCCCCCTCTTGTCCAAAGAACAATTTTGACTAGAGCTATGCCCAGATAAGTGAAAATTTGGAAGGGGGAACCAGGTAAGAGAGTAGGCAGGGTACAGGGGTCATTGAGATTCTGCTAGGGGCCAATGTCCGTCCGTCCGTCCTTCCTTCCTTCCTTCCTTCTTTCCTTCCTTCCTTCCTTTCATCCAGGCCCTCATGCTTGCTAGGTAAGTGTTCCACCACTGCACTACACTTCTAACTCTTTATTTTTCTATTTTGAGACTGTGTCTTGCTAAGTTGTACAGGCTGGCCTCTAACTTGTGATCCTCCTGTGTTAGCTTCCCAAGTAGCTGGGATTATAGATGTGTGCACTGCACCCAGCCTGGACTACATTCTTAAGGCAGTGGGGACCACAGAAGGTTTGTTAGTATGGAAACAACATGATCAAACCCGGGTATAAATATGAAGGGTGGTCCAGAATATTGAGTACCTAGGTCTGTCTTCTGGCCATATCAGGGAAAATAAACTGCAAAATTCAACCCATTTCTTTAAAAGATTTTTTTCTTTCTTTTTTAAAGCAAGGGCTTCTATTTATTTTGTCATCTGATGAAAGGATTGGATGCTTGGGAATTCTATAATTATCAAAGGAACACTATTCCTGGGGAAGATAGAAGGTACAGTAGGAATCAAATGTGTCTCTGGCCTTTTATTTAGGCTACTGGGTTGTTGTTTAAAATAAACATTTAATGACATTTACTTAGGGATACACACACACACATACATATCTACAGTTAGGAAAAGAGTGTTAAAAATGGAAGAGAGGACCAACCCTGGTCCCATGTGCGGAGGAAGCTGAGCAGACTGAACCCAGGCCCATGTGTGGAGGAGGCAGAGCAGATACCAACCCAGACCCCATGCACAGAGGAGACTGACTGCACACGCACGGAGGATCACCTAGTGGCCCCTCATCTACTAACCGGTGGCTGTCCCTGCCTACATCCATCTAGAATTAACAGTCAGGACCAGGAAGATCATTCCTGTGGTCCCTACAGGCCTGGTTACACCACAGGTGAGGTATTGGTAGCCTGCAGGGACACTACAAGATTATAGGGTAGAAATTATAATACCTCAGATCAGCACTGCTAGAAAGGAAGACACTTGAACAACATGAAAAAACAAGGGAAGAAAATGCCTCAAACAAACCAAGATGTTACAACAATAGAATCCATTGACAGCACAGTAGTTAAATGCCAGTAGATAAAATGCCAGAGAAGGAGTTCCAGAATGTACATAATTAAAATGATCTGTGAAGCACAGAATAATATAAAAGAGCAAATATAGGCAACCATTGATCACTCCAACAAAGAGATAAGAGAGCAAATCAATGAAGATTGTAAGAAACCATGAACAGAATGTCTAAGAATAATGGGATAACACGAAAAGACCAAATCTAAGAACTATTGGGATAGAGGAAGGTGCAGAGATACTTTACTTAAGTCCATTCCATATCCTCAAAGGAACCACAATATCTTCAATGAAATAATATCAGACAATTTACCAAACATGAAGAATGAATTGGAAAATCAAATACAAGAGGCTTATAGGACACCAAATGTACAAAACTACAACAGATCCACACCAAGGCTCATTATAATGAAAATGCCTAGCATACACAATAAGGACAGAATTTTAAAAGCTGCAAGAGAGAAGAAGAAGATTACATACGGGGGGAACCAATTCGAATTTCAACAGATTTCTCAACCCAGACCCTCAAAGCCAGGAGATCATGGAACATCAAATACCAAGCTCTGAAAGAAAATGGGTGCCAACCAAGAATCTTATATTCAGCAAAATTAAGCTTCAGATTTGATGATGAAATAAAAATCTTCCATGATAAGCAAAAGTTAAAAGGATTTACAGCAAGAAAATCTGCACTAGAGAGCATTGTTGGCAAAATATTCCATGAGGAGGCAATGAAAAACAACAATGAAAATTGGCAAAGGGAGGAACTACACTAAAGGAAAAGCCAATCAAAGGAGAAACCAAGTCAAGTTAAAACCAAAAATAAACTAAAATGAATGAGAATACAATATTTGAATACATATTTCAATAATAACTCTGAAGGTTAATGGCCTAAACTCATCAATTAAAAGACAGAATGGTAGATTAAATTTTAAAAAGATTCAAATTGTGGAACTCACAATTCTGGGAAACCATGATCTTGATGATAAGTTAATTTAAAAATTCCTAAACAAAAATACAAAGGAAATAAAAGCAACCCAAGGATTGTGGGACAATATCAAAGAATAAAGCATGCACAATTAGAATACAAAAAGAAGAAAGGGAAACAGAGCAGAAAAAATATTTGAAGTAAAACTATCTGAAAATTTTTCAAAAACTAAGATGAGATAAAAAACACAGATTTTGAGAGAATATCAAGTAGGATAAGTACCAAATATAAATAGGTGAATAAATAAAGTAATACCAGTCAGAATGGCAGTTATCAAGAATATAAACAACAAGTGTTAGCGAGGACGTGGAGGAAAAGACACACTCATACATTCCTGGTGGAACTGCAAATTGGTACAACCAATCTGGAAAGCAGTATGGAGATTCCTTAGAAAACCTGGAATGGAACCACCATTTGACCCAGCCATCCCACTCCTTGGTCTATACCTAAAGGACTTAAAAACAGCATACTACAGTAATGCAGCCACTTCAATGTTTATAGCAGCTCAATTCACAATAGCTAAACTGTGGAACCAACCTAGATGCCCTTCAATAGATTAATGGATAAAGAAACTGTGGTATATACATATACACAACAGAATATTACTTAGCATTAAAAGAGAATAAAATTTTGGCCTTTGCAGGTAAATGGATGGAGTTGGAGAACATCATGCTAAGTGAAGAAAGCCAATCCCAAAAAACCAAAGGCCAAATGTTCTTTCTGATAAGTGGATGCTGATCCATAATGGGGGAGGGGTCATGGGAAGAATGGAGAAACTTTGGTTAAAGGGGAGAAGAGGGAAGGGATGGGACATGGGGGCAGGAAAGATGATGGAATGTGATGGATAACAATGCCCTAGGTTTGTGTATGACTGTACATATGGTGTAACTCTATATTGTGTACAAGCAGAGAAGTGAAAAGTTGTGCTCCATTTGTGTACAATGAATCAAAATGCATTCTGCTGTCATGTAAACCTAATTAGAATAAATAAATACAATAAAATAAAAATATTTTAAAAAATCATGGTTTCTTTCCTTGGCAATAATTTAATTGATGGCAGCAGAAGGCTTTCTTCCTTTCTATTTCAGCATGTTTGATTTCTAGAATTTTGTCATGATTCTTAAAATTTCCATTTTTCCCTAACACAGTTTATAAGTTTTTGCATTCTATATACTTTTTTCCCATTAGAGTATTTAACATATTAATCATAATTAGTTTTTTTAAATTTGGCAATTCGAACATGCATGATATGTTTGAGTCTGATTTTTACCTTCAGACTACATTTTAGCATGTCTTTTGGCCTGTCTTGTAATTTTTTGTTGAAAGCCAGACATGTGTTATTGAATAATTAAAAAATGAGGTGAATAGGCCACTGATAGGAGCATTTATTTTATCTGGTGAGAACTTGTCTGGTGTTTAATGCTTGCTTGCAGCTAAAGGTACCAGAGGCTTTAAGTTTTCATCTTGTACTTTTTAAAAATCTTACCGTTTGAGTTTCCTTAAACACTACTTTAGGGAGAAAGAATCTGTGTATTATAATTCTTTCAGCTGTAATTGATTGTGATCATATCAGATCCTTGCTGTTGTGCAGGTCAGATATGGGACAAAGGAGTTTTTTCTAATCTTATCCAATCTTTAAGTGGGTCTATGTCTGAGGACTACAGCTTTCACAAGTGTTTCATCAACATGTACCACCCCTACTGGCACTGTTACTCCCATCTCTGACTGCAATATTCCCAATATTTTTCTTTGAAGTTTTGTCCTTAATTGACTTTATTTTTAATTGACAACCTAATCCTATCAGAGACATGAGGTCTTTTTGGAATCTTCAGACTGTTTTAAATTTCTTTATATAGTATAATTTATATAATTTTTATATATTGAGTAGTTTTATATATTGAATAGTTTATAGTTTATCAGATCTAAAAAAAAAAAAAGTGAATATTACCTTTAAAAAAAATGGAAGAGAGGGACCAGCATTACTGATACCCAAACCAGTTAAAGACATTACAAGGAAAGCAAAACATAGATGCAGAAATCCTCAATAAAATAATAGAAAATTGAATACAAAAATGCAAATGAAGAATTATACACCATGGCAAAGTGAGATTTATCCCAGGCATGCAGAGCTGGTTTACACTTGAAATCAATGTAAACATCACATCAATAGTCTAAAAGGAAAAATTACATTATCATATCAATAGATGAGGGAAAAGCATCTGGCAAAATCCAACACTGATTCACAATAAAAACCCTCAGTAAACTAGGAATACAGAGGAACTTCCTTAACTTGACAAAGAATATCTACAAAAATCCTTCAGTTAACATCATACTTAGTAGTGAGAAGCTAGAAGCTTTTCTCCTAGATGAGGAACAAGGCAAGGATGTCCCCACTCACTACTCCTTTTTGACATTGTACTGGAAATCCTAGATAGTGAAATAAGACAAAATAAAGTGTATACAGACTGAAAAGAAAGAAAGAAAACTATTTTTGTTCACAGATGACAAGACTGTTTATGAAAACCCCAAAATTAACAAAAAGACATTCCTGGAACAAATAAGCAATCATAACAAGACTGTAGAATACAAAGTTAATATAAAAACACCAATCTGGGGCTGAGATTGTGGCTCAGCGGTAGAGCGCTTGCCTCGCATGCGTGAAGCCCTGGGTTCGATCCTCAGCACCACATACAAAGCAATAAAGACATTGTGTCCATCTACAACTAAATAAAAATTTTTTAAAAACCCACCAATCCATAGCATTAATGTGAAAGAATTTAAATTTACACCCAATACCATTTATTTTAGCATACCTTCCCAAAATGAAATGCCTGGGTATAAACCTAATATGTACAAGATCTATATGAGGAAAACTATAAAACCCCAATGGGTGAAATAAAAGAGAAACTAAATAAATGGATAGATATTCCATGGTCATGGACAGGAACACTCAATATTGTTAAGATGTCAATTCATCTTAAATTGATCTATAGATTCAATGCAATCTCAATAAAAATCCCAGCAAATTATTGTGTGGATATAAATAAATTTATCCTAAAGTTTATATGAAGAAGCAAAACCCAGACTAGCCAATACAATTGTGTTAGTCATCTTTTCATCACTGTGACAAAATACCTGAGGATATCAATGTAGGGGAGGGAAAATTTATTTTGGCTCATGGTTTTAGAGTTTGATTACATGGTTGGCTGGCTTCATTGCTTTGTGCACAGGGCAAATTAGAACACAATAGCAGAAGGATGTGGCAGAGGAAACTGCTCACTTCATGGCAGCTGGGAAACAGAGTGAGAGAGAAGGGCCAGGGACAAGATATACGCTTCCCAAGTGACCTACTTCCTCCAACTAGACCCCATGTTCTACAGTTTCCACCACCTTTCAATAATGCTATCAAATGATGTATCTGTCAATGAATTAATTCACTGATGAGGTCACAGCCCTCATGACCCAATCACTTTCCTACAGGCTCCACTTCTGCACACTGCTGCATTGAACCAAGTCTTCAATGCATGAGCCTTTGCAGGGCCGGGCTGGGGGGCATTCCATGACAACAACATTGAGGGAGAAGAATGAGGTCAGTGGGCCGGCACCACCTGAATTCTAAACTTACCATAAAATGTAATAATCAAGACAGTGTGGCATTGGTGATGGAACAAACAAAAAGACCAATAGACAAAATACAGGGGTCCTGAGTAAACCCAAATAGTCAACTGATTATAGACAAAAGTACACAGGCAATACAATGGAGTGAAGATAGCCTTTATAACAAAGATACTATAGCAACTGGATCTCTATATGAAAAAAAAAAAAGAAAAAAAAATCTAGACACAGACTTTATAGCTTTCATAAAAGTTAACTCAAAATGAGTCATAGTCCTAAATATAGAATACAAAGCTGTAAAACAACTAGAAGAGATATAGGAGAAAACTTAGATGATGTTGGGCTTATCCAGTCAACTTTTTTGTTGTTCTAGAGTTGCTGCAGATCAGACCCAGGGCCTCATGCATGTTAGGCAAGTGTTATATGGCAGAGCTACATCCCAGCTGTTGTTTGATCACTGTTTAGATAAAAAGAAAGGCACAGTCCATGAAAAAAGTAATTGATAAGTTGGACTTAAATAAAATAAAAACTTCTCTATGAAAGACGAAGTCAAGAGAATGAGAAAGGGGGTCGGTTCCAACATGGCAGCCTAGGCAGACGCTGTGGTCAGTCTCTTCAGAGCCAGAGATTGAAGTTGTGGAAATACCATCACCCAGCCAGCTTCTGGACATCATCCTACAGCTACCCCCGCAGGAATTTCACTTGCGCGTGTAAGCAGGGCCACCAGGCAGCAGCCATTGCCACAAGCAGCGTGACTTCAGCAGCAAGCAGCGACAGAGCTCAGCTGTGGCGGCTCAGAGCCCCAGCCCAGGGCTCGCCCCGGGCGGGGCCTGCTTCTACAAGGGGTTCCTGGCTCCAGCGCCCCCCCAACCACGCAGGGGCCCTAGCAGCTGCTCCCGTGGACACACGGCCCCAGCCGCTAGCCACTGGGGAGCCCAAATTCAGGGTAAGAGTCGCTCCAGAGACCCCAGCGGAGACAGCCTGCCACACTTCCGCTCCAGAGCTCCGGTGCACCAGCAGGAGCCGCAGAGGGCCCAGATCCGTCCGCAGGAACCTCCACGAGTGTCCAGCAAGAGGGAGACCAGGAATTGCCACCTCAAGCCACTGAGGAGCCCAAACTCAGGGTAAGAGTCCCCCAGACAGCTTAGCGCGAGGCAGCCCCACCCAAGGGCAGCCTGGGCCTGCCCCAGTTCCACTCCAGAGTTCCCAGGGACCGGCAGGAGCTGCAGAGGGCCCTGATCCGCCCTCAGGAAACTCCACGGGTGTCCAACTAAGGGTTGACCAGAGTCTGATTGCTACCAGCCACAGAGGAAAGCACACCCAGGGAAAGAGTGGCCTCCAGAGACCCCAGCATGAAGAGGCCCCACCCTAGTGTGCTCTGGGCCTGCCTCAGTTCTTCTCCAGAGTTACAGTGGGAATGCCAGGGTGCCCAGTTGAAGGCAGACCAGAGCCTGCTAGCCTCTAACCCCAGGGGAGCTCATACTCACGGTAAGGGTCGTGCACAAACTCTCCAGCTTGTGACTCTGCCTAAGTGAGACCTGAGCCTGCCTCTACTTCCGCTCCAGAGTTCCTATTCACCAGCAGGAGTGCAAGAGAGGGCCAAAACAGCCCTCAGGGGCCGCCTCAGGAGCCTAGCCAAAGCCACTCCCACTGCCCTTTAGAGGTACATCCACTGCTTCCACCACCAATTTTAGTGACAGTAGTGCCCATCTGGGGACACTGGGAGAACAGAAGTCGCTCCAAGGTGAGACACAGGTAATCTGGGGTGTCAATACAAGATTATAGGATAGAAGCCGCAATACCTCAGATTGGTATTTCAAGAAAGGAAGATACACAATCAACATGAAAAAACAAGGGAAGAAAGTGCCCCAAATAAACCTGGATACAACTGTAACAGAATCCATTGACAGCACAGTTGATGAAATGTCAGAGAAAGAATTCCGAATGTACACAATTAAAATGATCAGCGAACTAAAGAATGACATAAGTGAACAATTACAGGTAAAAATTGATCAATCCAACAAAGAAATAGGAGAGCAAATAAAGGCAACCATCGATCATTTGAACAAAGAGATAAGAGAGCAATTACAAGTGGCAAAAGATTACTTTAAGAAAGTGCTAGAAATTGTGAAAAAAAACAATCAGAAATTCTTGAAATGAAGGAAACAATTAACCAAATAAAAAACTCAAAGAAAGCATCACCAGCAGACTAGATCACCTGGAAGACAGAACCTCAGATAATGAAGATAAGATACACAATCTTGAAAATAAATTTGACCATACAGTGAAGATGGTAAAAAATCATGATCAGAACATACAGGAAATATGGGACAGCATCAAAAGACTAAATCTAAGATTTATTGGGATAGAAGGTGCAGACTTTCAAACCAAAGGAATGCACAATCTCTTCAATGAAATAATATCAGAAAATTTCCCAAGTATGAAAAATGAAATGGAAAATCAAATACAAGAGGCTTACAGGACACTAAATGCACAAAATTTCAACAGATCTACACCAAGGCACATTATAATGAAAATGCTCAACATACAGAATAAGGATAGAATTTTAAAGGCCACGCGAGAGAGGAACCAGATTACATACAAGGGGAGACCAATTCGTATCAGCAGATTTTTCAACCCAGACACTAAAAGCCAGGAGATCATGGAATAACATATTCCAAGCCCTAAAAGACAATGGATGCCAACCAAGAATCTTATATCCAGCAAAACTGAGCTTCAGATTTGATGATGAAATAAAAACTTTCCATGATAAACAAAAGTTAAAAGAATTTACAGCAAGAAAGCCTGCACTATACAGCATTCTTGGCAAAATATTCCATGAGGAGGAAATGATAACCAACAATGGAAATATAAAAAGAGAGGAACTACACTAGAGGAAAGACCATTCAAAAGAGAAAACAACTCAAGGTAAAAACCAAAAACAAACCAAAATGTCTGGAATTACAAATCATTTTTCAATAATAACCCTGAATGTAAATGGCCTAAATACACCAATTAAAAGACATAGACTGACAGGCTGGATTAAAAAACAAGACCCAACAATATGCTGTCTTTAAGAGACTATTCTCACAGGAAAAGACATCCACAGACTGAAAGTGAAAGGGTGGGAAAAAACATTTCACTCACATGGACCCCACAAACAAGCAGGAGTTTCCATCCTCATATCAAATAAAGTGGACTTCAAACCAAAGATGGTGAAAAGAGATAAAGAAGGTCATTTCATACTTCTTAAGGGAATCATACATCAACAAGACATAACAATC